>JAXBDA010003074.1:0-37412 GCA_036023075.1 Gaultheria prostrata | reverse complement strand
TGTGGACTTTCTTCAATAGGTTAAGGAACTTCACGAACAATGCTTGCATTTTCATCCACAACCGCCTTAGAAAAATAAGGAAATAGATCTGGGCAAGCATGAGAGCGAGATCTGTTTCTTTCTTTCGCAAAAATACATAAGATCCAAGAGCAATTATACCAAGAAAAATCAGTACTCGAACTTTAACCATAAGTCCTCCTTTCATGAAGAACGAGTAGTAGTGCCATTATGCTATTTCTAGGCTCATTCTTCGTTCAACTCTTCTGGACTAGTCGAAAAACTTTGCGAAACAGGCGCGTTTTGGATCCTCACGATCTTATCACTAAAAGAAGGTACGTGCTCCGCCTTCAATTGGAATTTATTATGAATTTCTTTGTGCAATTATGCGACCTGTTCCTTGAACCTGATTCAATGATCCCTAGCCGGAAGGAGAGAGTCTCATCCAACTCACAACCTTAAATGTAGGAGGGGAGGAGTGGAGAAGAAAATGGAGAGGAAAAGGGATGGAAGGGCTGCCATCGGGGGAGGGAAAAACGGAGAGGGAGGTAGCCAGTAGAAGAAAAGAGGAGAAAAAAAAGAGAGGGAAAGAGGCTCTCTCTATCCTAGAGGGAAAGAGGCTCTCTCTATCCTAGAGAGAGAAAGAGGCTCTCTAGAAAATTTCTCCTCTTGCTTGAGGTAGTTTGGATTTGTGGGTTAGGGTTTTTTTTTTTTGGTAGAAATCTATCACATATATAAGAGATGAATTTTTTTCATCCCATTGGGGACATCCGATAAATTACTTTTTTTTTAAAGTTTAGATCCCCGATTCCCTGTGGGGATCCCCATTTTCCCATTTTGGGGCGGGATAGAGGTTAAAAAAAAATTCCTCGGTGGAAATTGGGGCGAGGTGATAGGGATTTGGGGATTGGGGACGAAGATCAGTAATATCCACCCCCTCCCAGCCTTATTGCCCTCCCAAATCCTGAGAGATCAATTCCACTCAGAGCTGCGTAGGGGCAAGCCCAACAAGCCCTTGGGTTTGGGCAACCCCTACCATGGGGAGGGGAAAACGGAGAAGGAGGCAGCCGGTAGAAGAAAAGAGAAAGAAAAAGGGGGAAACCCCAATAATCCAAACTACATCAAGCCCCCCCCCCCTTTCCCTTTCGGTAGAAATCTATTACATATATAAGAGATAATTTTTTTTTTCCGTACCTTTGGGGACATCTGATAATTTTTTTTCTCTTTTAAAGTTTAAATCCCTGATTCCCTGCGGGGATCCCCGTTTTCCATTTTAGGGCGAATGAAGATTAAAAAACATATCCCTGTGGAGATTGGGTCTAGGATTGATAGGGGTTTGGGGATCGGGGATCAGTAATGATGATGCAATTTTCGGCGCAGCCCGACGAAGCACCTGCAAAACAGAGTCAAACTAAGGACACCAGTGTGGTGTTAGCCAACCAGCCTCCGATGCCTAAGTCAGTCTTTGTTTTCGCGGATTTAAGTGGTGCTCAAGTAAATGTTACTGGAACAACGTACCTTTGTTGAATTATTTGGAGTCGTTTATATAGGCTAACAGAATGATTGTCCTTGTAGGACTTAGGCTTTCACCAATGCTTATCCTGTTAACGCCTTTAGCTTATTGGGAGCCTCACATTCCTGAACAGAATGAGACTTCCAATACCTTTAGGAGTCTTACAGATAAGCCACCGGGCCTTGCAGGCTTTATCTTGATCTTGTAAGGGAAGAGTTTGAATCTCTTTCGGACTTTTAGACCCCTTGGACTTGTCTCCCCTATCTTGGATGTAAGGGCGAGCTGTCCTCGCCCTCCTCCCAGTTCAGGTATGGCAGTCCGATCTGCTCTTCCATTGCCGAGCTGTGCCTGCTGGTCTCGGTGGTGTCCTTTTACTCCCCAGTCCTTAGGATGCTTACTGAGCTTTCACTGTTTCCCTCCTTTGCCCAAGCTCTTTTTACCGAGCTGGGCCTAATGGGGGTGAGCTGACCTGGTGGTCGGTTTTGCCCTATCAGCTACTCCCCTGTTTCTGAGATGTAGGGCCGATAAGACACGAGGAAACACATTTAAACTTTTGACGGTTATTCCCCCTTTTTTCGCGTTTCGTGCAGCATTAAATGCAGATGTCAAGGGTCACGTCGTGGGACACCTGGCGGTATCTAGGCCCTCAGACGTGCCCTTCCTTCAACGCCCCCGATTCCTTAATGGAAGAGGACCGTTTAACGCTTCACAGACCCTCATACTACCTTCCTTTACTCGAAAATTCTCACCCTCTTTGTACTTCATCCTCTCCATAGGCGATTTCTGCAACAAACCCAAACTCCCCAGCATTCTTCAGCAGATTCCAAAAATCCTCCTCTTGAGTTCACTCTTTTAGGTATGTCTCTCATACCCTTTGTTATTTGATGTACTTCGATCAAAATCAGGAGCCCGTAGACCCCGTTCATCCAGTTGACCCCGAGTGGCCTCACCCTAGCTTCTACGGTTATAGTAGAGTTCTTTTTTACCTCATTCGACACTATTATACCCCTCGCATAGTAGATTTCGCTCCACTTTCTTCCTTTCTTCAAAATGAAATTTTTACCTGGTTTTTGTACGCCACTTCGCCGCTCTATGGTCCTATCTGTGCTCGGGCCATGGAATATGACGAGGTGAGTGAAAACCCTAATCTTTCCATAAATACAGAACCAAACCTTTTTCTGAATTTGAGCGAGGAAGAATCGACCGACGAAGAAGTCCCGCTTCACATAAGTTGCCCTACTAGAACCATAGCGCTTAGGGCTTGTAGTCCGACTAACATTCTTACTATTGACGACATGTTGGCAGCTCAGATGGCGACCTATTCTGCGAGGGGTATCATTTTACTTCTATCATTACCATGGATGAGATCAAAGCCCTTAGAGCGAGGTATCAAATCCCCAATTCCATCACTCTCCACCCTCCTACCGTGGACGAGCGGGCAGGCTCCAGCCTGGGTGACGAGTTCTGTTTGTACATGGGAGCTTTCGAATGAGGTCTTTGATTCCCTATCCCCCAGATTGTTAGGCAGATCTCAGAGTTTTTCGGGCTTGCCCGTGCTCAGATAGCCCCCACTCATGGAGGCACATAATCGGGTGTGCGGTCCTCTGGAAGGCCATGTCGGATGGCCAATCCACCCTGTCTGTTGAAGCCTTTCTCCACCTCTATTCGATCAAGAAGCTTACGAGCTTTGAGGGGTGGTGGTACTTTTCGGAGAGGGACGCCAGCCAGCCCATCCTTACGGACCTCCCTACCTCCCACAAGTTTTGGAAAGATAAATTCATCGTGGTAGGCAGTTCAGGCTGGGAGTTCCCTAAATGGGAAGAGCCCAAAGCCCCATCCATCCATAAGACGTGGGGAATCATTGTGCCTGAGAGTAAGCTGACTTGTTCGTCGCATTTGTCTTATTATCTTTGCTGTAATTTTTGTGGTTTGATCCTACCATTATTACTTGTAGGTCGCAGACACTTTACCATCAACAAAGCAATCGAAGCTGAAGTAGCTCATGCTAGAAAACACGACGTCCACTCCGTCAACCTTCTAATCACTGCCGAGAATTTGTCTCAGTACTTGCTCGGTCCTGAACCCTCAAGTACGGTTCTTGCCTTAGAGAGAGGTACCTTTAGTTTCGATTTTCTTTCCTTATTTTGGTTCCTGACCTCCTTTTGACTGCTGCCTTTGTTTTTCAGCTGAAGCTTCAGAAGAGATGGCAGGAAATAGGGCTCCCCGACCTAATCGCAACCTCTTCCTCGAGGCCCGCCGAGCTCAACCCGTTGGTGGGCAACGAAGGAGGAGGGGAGTCCAGGCAGCTGAGCTCAATGTCGACAACTTTCTTCGGTACGATGCTGAAGGTTCCCAAGCTTAGCTCCCTTCTACTGGTAAGGACAAGGAGAATGGCCAAGAGAGGGAGGAGGAACTGGAGAGGGACAAGAGGGAGAGAGAGCAGAGGGAAGAGGAAGACCGTGCCACCTAGAAGCAGAAGGGCACAGATACTTCCGTCCCTGCCGAGCCTATCTCGCTGAGGTCCCATGACGATGGGCCCAGCCTTCTCACTAACAGGAAGCTCTGCCTTGAGCGAGTTAAGTGCTTGACCAGTGCTGCTGACGAGCAGGTGTTGGAGATGACCGGCCCTGTGGCTTTTGGGACCGAACTGGCGGTGGACCTTGGCCAGGTAATTTCTTTTGTCTATAGTTGTTTTCTTTTGAATTCCCTCTATTCTAACCTTTTTCCTTGTTTTCATGTTGTAGGCTGCAATGCGGACTCTCTTTCTTACGAAGAGATACGCGAACTTATCGGTTCAAAGGGACAAGCTTCTTTCCGCCAACTTTGAGCTCGTAGCGGAGAACGAGAGGCTGACCAATGAGCGAGATGGGGGCGACTATCTTCCATCAAAGCTAAACAGGCCCAGGAAAAGGCCGAGGGAGAGCTTAAGGCAGCCTAGGAAGAAGTGGGGACTCTGAAGAAGGCAGTCGACACTAGGGGACTTAAGCTCGACACCTTGGAGCGGCAGCTTGAGCAGGAGAGAGCCGAGATGGCCGATAAGCTCCAGGTTGCACGTCGTCAGGTTATTAAAGACTTCTTGGCCTTAGAAGAATTTTCCAAAGCTCAAGCTTCGTGGTATAACGACGGGTTTGAGGATTGCAAGGACATCAGTGGTAAAACCTTCCCGGACCATGACTACGCAGTGATTGAGCCCGACGCTCTTGCAGAGGAAGGGGAGGGTGGCGAGCTGACTCGTAATGTCCCCTCAAAATCTCCATCCCGACCTGACCTTCCGAGGGATCAAGATGCGGGCTCCACTTCTTCTGCCGTGCCCGGTGTTGACAACACTGCCAAGGGTCAAGATCGAGACAAGACTCCTCCTCCTCCCGGGATTGGTGTTCTGACTTCTGACAAGTCTCCTGTAATGGTTAGCCCGTAGGGAACTGTTTTAATTTTCATTAATTTGAGCGACTTGAACAACTGTTACTCTTAATGTATATATAAGTTTTTGGTTTCGTGCCTTAGCATTTTCTTATTTTGCTTTCAGTCTATGCCTTAGCATTTTAGCTTGCAATCTTCTTCTAGCCTGCAATCTGGTGCCTTAGCACCCTCTATGTCTGAGCTGAATCATACCCTAAAACTGCTTATTCCTTGCTCCCCTAAGTGCCTGATTGTCTTTTGAATTCTGCACTTAATGAATGGAATTGGGTTGACTTTTGCTTCATCATATCATACTCTGGTTGCCCCTTTGTAACCCCTTGGGATTTTGGAGCGTGGAGGTATGCTTGCATTCGTATCATTTATTAGATGTCTTTTCCGACTTCATTGTTGTCCCATAGGATTTTTGGGATACCCTTAGGTCTTAATTCCCGTTGCGTATTTTTGCCCTTTTTAGGCAAGGTAAGAGCACGTCTGCTCTATTTTGAAATACACTTTTCGTCTACGCGAAATAATCCAAAGGGCGCTTCTGTCCCTCGGAGCTGAGTCAATCTTGTTGCCTCAGTCTTACATAGTCCCGAGGTCGTTAGGACTCCAGAACTCCTTAGGTTTGGGCCGAGTTGGGCTTCTGGCCACGACCTCGGACTTTAAGCCTTTTAGACTTTTCAGCCTTTAAATGCTAAAGCTGAACCAGATGGGGACTGAAATTCCCCATCGTGAAATTATTCAATCCTCATGAAGGGCTGGTAGTTGTTTGCTCTGAACTGAGCTTACGACGCATGCACAAAAGGCAACAATTTCAATTTTATTAATAACTCCTGAATAAAAGTTCAACAATTATTTATTAAAATGCTTTTTGATAGCAAAAATAAATTGAATTTGAAGGAGCGAAATGAGATCTCATTAATTTAAACATAATATTTCTTGAGATGCTCCACATTCCAAGAGTTTGGCACCTCCTTTCCCCTTAGGGTGGCTAGCTTATAGGCTCCAGCCTTAGAGTGCCTTAGCATTTTGTATGGGCCTTCCCAATTGGGACCGAGCTTCCCGACCCTCTTCCCCGTAGGGTTAACCTTCCTGAGGACGAGATCGCCTTGTTGGAAGCTAACTGGTTTGACCTGAGCATCATAGTACTTAGCCATTCTCTAATGATACTCCCTCCGTCCCCTAAAGTTGGACACTTTTGGGAGTTCCAACTTTTAAGAGAAAAAAATTATAATATTATGAAAACTCAAACTTCCAAATATTACCCTTGAAAAGTGTGAAAAGACTTTTGTCTCATGTGCAAAGTAAGAGTAAAATGGAGAGTTTACCAAGACTTGCTTTTGACTTTTAAAATTGGACAAATTTTATGGGACAAGTAAAAGCATGAAAGTGTCCAACTTTGCGGGACGGAGGGAGTATACTGCTACCTTGGTAGCAGCTCGCTCTCGTTTCTCCTCCACCAAGTCGAGCTCAGTCCTTATGTCTTCCTTGTTCTCTTGTTGGTCGAACGAAGCCGTACGGTAATTGAGCAACTCGACTTCTACTGGGACCATTGCTTCTGCTCCAAAGGCCATTGAATAAGGAGTTTCTCCCGTGGCCGTTCTGGGGGTTATACGGTATGCCCATAGCACAGAATGAAGCTCATCTGGCCAAGCTCCCTTAGCAGCTCGAAGCCTTTTCTTTATTCCCTTTTTGATCTCCTTGTTGGTTACCTCGGCTTGTCCATTCGCCCTGGGGTGCGTCTTGGAAGTATAGTGCACATGTATCCCCTTAGGGTTACAATATTGCCTAAATTCCGGGCTGTCAAACTGTTTACCCAGGTCGGCCACAAAAATCCTAGGTAGACCAAAACGGCAAATGATGTTCTTCCATATAAAATCAGTGACGGCCTCAGTGGTTATGGTAGCTAATGCCTTGGCTTCTACCCACTTTGTGAAATAGTCCACTGCCACCACGGCGTATTGAATCTGACTCCTCCCCTTGGGAAGTGAGCCGATCAAGTCTAGTCCCCATAGGGCAAACGGCCATGGTCCCCTCATTGAGGTTAAAGTCGCTGGTTGTTGGTGAGAAATATTCGCAAACTTTTGGCATCGTTCACACTTCTTAACCATCTCCACGCAGTCATGCTACATAGTGGGCCAGTAATAGCCGAGTCTCAGCAATTTGTAAGCCAGAGTCATTCCTCCATGGTGGCCCCCGCAAGTTCCTTCATGGACTTCTGACATAGCTTTCTCGGCCTCAGTCTTGATCAGACATCTCAACAGCGGGAGAGTAAAACTTCTTCTATAGAGCACATTTCCCATTAGAGCATATCGGGCAGCTTGGACCCTTAGTTTCCGAGCTAAGTCCCTATCCTGTGGGACTACTCCATCCTTGATGTACGCCACGATTAGTTCGGCCCATGAGCCTATATACTCAACCACCCATGTTTCGGCCAACGGTTTCATTATGCTGGCTCTTTCCAAATATTGCAGCTTCACATCCCTTGGGATGGCATCCTCCTTAGCCATAGCTAGTCTAGCAAGCTGGTCTGCCTTAGTATTCTCCTCCCTGGGCACTTGAGAGATGCTGAGTTTTGCGAATTTCTGAGTTAACTTTCTTACCAAATTCAAGTACCTGCCCATATTTTCTTCCTTAGCCTCATACTCCCCATTAACCTGGCCGACGACGAGCTGTGAGTCACTGATGATGGCTAGGTTATGGGCCCCAGTGCCTCGGCAAGTTGGATACCCGTAATTAGTGTCTCGTATTCGGCCTGGTTATTCGTTGCCTGGAACTGAAACCTTAAGGCGTACTTGAATTTAGCCCCTTTCGGACTCTAGAGCACCAGCCCGGCCCCACTGGCATTCTTGGTCTTTGATCCGTCAACAAGCAGTAACCATGGCTTTTCATCTTCATTTACTTCATTTGGGTTTGGGTAAGTGTATTCCGCCGAGAAGTCAGCCAAGACCTGCCCTTTTATGGCTGACCTTGGGTGATATGTGATGTCAAATTCCCCGAGCTCGATCGACCATTGAATGAGACGTCCCGAGGTCTCTGGGTTATGAAGAGCCCTTCGTAACGGTTGATCTGTGAGTACTTTGATCGAGTGAGCTTGGAAGTACAGCCTTAGCCTCCTTGCGGCAGTTACCACTGCAAAGGCGATCTTCTCAATCCTTGGATATCTTGTTTCTGGTCCCCTGAGAGCTCGGCTTGTGTAATATACAGGGTGCTGTACTCCTTTGCTTTCCCTGATTAAGACCGAGCAGACGGCGTGAGGAGACACTGCCATGTAGAGGAAGAGGTCTTCCCCGGGCTCAGTTCTGCTGAGAAGGGGAGGAGACTGTAGGTACTTCTTCAGTTCTTCAAAGGCATGCTCCCCCTCTTAGGTCCATTCGAATGCTTTCTTCAAAATCTTGAAGAAGGGCTGACACTTATCAGTGGATCTTGACACGAACCTGCTGAGAGTAGCAATGCAACCTGTTAGTCTCTGAACTTCCTTGGTTGACCTTGCTGGACGCATATCGAGTATGACTTTGATCTTCTCTGTATTAGCTTCATTTCCCCTTTGAGAGACCATGTATCCCAAAAAAATTTCCGAACCTACCCCGGAGGCACACTTTAAAGGGTTTAACTTCATACGGTATTTCCTCAGCACGTCGAAAGTTTCCCATAGGTCTTCCACGTGCCGTTCACGAGAGCTGCTCTTAACTAGCATGTCGTCCACGTAGACTTCCACGTTCCTCCCTATCTGGGCTTTGAAAATTCTGTTGACCAACCTCTGATAGGTCGCTCCTGCATTCTTCAGTCCGAACGGCATCACCTTATAGCAGTAAAGTCCTCGGTCTGTGATGAAGGCAGTCTTTTCTTCATCATCTTCATACATTTGTATTTGGTTGTATCCGGATGTCCATGAAACTTAGTAGTTCGTGACTGGCCATTGAATCGACGAGCTGGTCTATTCTGGGGAGCGGAAAGCTGTCTTTTGGACACCCTTTGTTCAGGTTGGTGAAGTCGACACACATCCTCCACTTACCATTAACCTTTTTGACCATTACCACATTAGCCAACCAGTCTGGGTAGTGGACTTCCCGTATAGATTTGGCTTTGATAAGTTTTTCCACCTCTTCAGCTGCTGCTTTGTTCCTTTCTGCGGTAAAGGTCCTATTCTTCTGCTTTATTGGGCGGAAGTCTGGATCTACTGAAAGTCTGTGCGAGATGACCCTTGGGTCTATGCCTGGGATGTCGTCGTGCGACCATGCAAACTCTTTATTTTCCCGTAGGAAACACAGTATCCTGGCTCTATCTCCCACACCTAAGCTTGCCTCTATTCTGACGAGCCTTTCTGGGCAGCCCGACTCCAGTTCTCTCAGCACAAGCTCCTCCACCGGCTCTCCTTGAATAAGCTTTTCTTCGTCCCTTACGTCCACACTGTCCCTGAGGTATATCTCTATGGGAATCTCCTTGGAGCTCCTCACAGAGTAGTTGTAGCACTCCCGAGCTACTTGCTGACTCCCCCTGACCTCTCCCACACCGTCAGGTAGTGGGAATTTGAGCTTTAAATGGTGTGTGGATACTATCGCCTTTGCCTTATTTAAAAGCGTCCTCCCCACAATAACATTGTAGGACGAGGGTCGGTCTACCACAAGAAAGTCAATCATGTGGGTAACTGACCTTCCTTCCTCCCCCAGAGTTACGGGAAGAGCTATCCTCCCCTTAGGGTAGATGGGCTCTCCTGAAAATCCTATAAGAGTGGACCTGACGAGCCTTAGCCTGTGAGTCTCTATTCCCATTTTCTGGAAGGACGAATAGTACAGAATATCGGCCGAGCTCCCTGTATCTATCAAAATTCTCTTGATGCTCCAATTTGCTATCACCATGGTGATCACGAGCGGGTCATCGTGCGGATAGCTGACTCCCACCTCATCTTCTTGCGAGAAGATGATGGGTACTTCTTCTTTTAACTTGGGTACTTTGTAGGGCTTTTCTACTATGTTGACCTCTAACGCATTCTCAGTGCGGAGTTGTCGTAGATGGGCTTTCCTCGCATTGTTGGACTCTCCGCCTCCAGCTAAACCTCCATGGACCACAATCTCGCCTAGCGGTTCATTTTGGCTGTGATTTTTCCTAGTCTCGTTCTTGGGCCGGGGATCTTTTCTTTGCTGGCCCTGGAATTTGACAAAACGCCTTAGCCTCCCTCTCTGAATCAGCTCCTCAATTTGTTGCTTGAAATCAACACAATCGTTGGTGTCATGACCGTGGTCACGATGGAACCTACACCATTTGTCTTTGGGTCTCTTATTCGGGTCTGTTCGTAGTTTCCCGGGCCATTTCAGGTCCGGGTCATTGTTGAGGTCTCCTTGTAGAGGTTTTTTCTTGCCTATGGCGTCTCTGCTAGGGCCACCCTGGTCCCTCTTCCGCTTGTCAGTCTGTGGGTATGGCCCTGACGGATAATAACGAAGATCTGCACTTTCGTCCTTCGAACGTCTAGCCTTCAAGGCTTCCTCTGCATTCATGTGCTGTTGCGCCTTCATCATGAGCTCGGCCATAGTCCCTGGCGGGTCCTTGGTCAGATTGAACAGAAACTATCCTGAGCTCAGCCCGGCTATGTAGGCCGCGATCGTGACTTGGTCTTCAGCCGCCTCGACCTGCATCACCTCTTTGGTAAACCTACCTATATACTCACGTAGGGACTCGTGCTTCCCTTGCCTTATCGTGAATAAATGAGTCATCGGTTTATGATGTCTCTGTCCTGCTATAGAATAGCTCACAAAGGTTTTGCTGAGCTCCTTAAAGTTCCCAATAGTACATGGTTTTATCTTGTTGAACCACATACGAGCACTTCCCTTTAAAGTGATTGGGAAAGCTCGACACATTATCTCGTCCTGGACTGCTTGCAGCCTCATCAAGTTCTTATAAGTTTCCAGATGATCCAACGGGTCCGTGGAACCATTAAAGGTATCGATCTGGGGCATCTTAAATTTTCGCGGGAGTGGTTCCCTCATCACCTCCATAGTAAAGGCGGAATCTATGTCACGCACTAATTCTTCCACCGTAGTGGGTGTTTTTCCTTTTACTTGCTTTATTAACCCATCTATTTGCGTCTGCATGGCTGTCAGGGCGTCCGGGTTAGTTCCTGGCTGCTCCAACGGCTTACGTTGTTGCCTCTGAGAATCTTGATTTTCACTACCCTCATCTTCTTCCTGCCTCCTCGAATAGTCGGTGCGGTCATCATGGTATGAGGGTGGTGGATTTGTCGCCGGATGGCTTTCCGTGTGAGGAAGTTGGTTGCGGAGTTCTTCATTCTGCTGTTGTGTTTCTTGCAATGACTTTTGCAAGATCTCTATTTGCTGTTGAAGTACAGTGTACATCTCTGCTGTGATCACCGGAGGGCCATCGGCCCTTTCGTCTCTCAGGTTGTGTGATGCCATCGATCGAGTCTGCACCATAAACGGAAAAAGTTCACCAAAAGGAAACAAAAATTATTCCCATAGACGGCACCAACTGATGATGCAATTTTCGGTGCAGCCCGACGAAGCACCTGCAAAACAGAGTCAAACTAAGGACACCATTGTGGTGTTAGCCAACCAGCCTCCGATGCCTAAGTCAGTCTTTGTTGTCGCGGATTTAAGTGGTGCTCAAGTAAATGTTACTGGAACAACGTACCTTTGTTGAATTATTTGGAGTCGTTTATATAGGCTAACAGAGTGATTGAGTCCTTGTAAGACTTGGACTTTCACCAATGCTTATCCTGTTAATGCCTTTAGCTCATTGGGAGCCTCACATTCCTGAACAGAATGGGACTTCCAATACCCTTAGGAGTCTTACAGATAAGCCACCGGGCCTTGCGGGCTTTATCTTGATCTTGTGAGGGAAGAGTTTGAATCTCTTTCGGACTTCTAGACCCCTTAGGGTTGGCTCCCCTATCTTGGGTGTAAGGGCAAGCTGTCCTTGCCCTCCTCCCAGTTCAGGTCTGACAATCCGAACTGCTCTTCCATTGCCGAGTTGTGCCTGTTGGTCTCGGCGGTGTCCCTTTACTCCCCAGTCATAGGGATGGCAATCTCGGCCCACCCTCCCCTCCCCTCCCCTCCCCTCCCCGAATGGGTAGGGGATTCGAGGATTTTTTCAGGGATCAGGTAGGGGATGGTATTGTCAGTCCCCTCCCCGATCCCCGCCCCTCCCCGCATGCCCATTCACATATATATAACTTTATATATGTATATTATATTATAAGTTTATAATTACAAGTTTTTTTTTTCATTGAGATTCATCAAATTTTCGAGCTGGGTCTTAGGGTTGTAATTAACTTGACTAGTGCCTAGTAAATGCTACTAGTTTGGAAATATGAGGGTGTTAGTATAATTGTTGTTGAGTAGAAGACAACAGTCAACAACCAAATGTAATTTTTGGATCCTTGAATCCACGTGGGGATCCCCGTTCCCCACTTTGGGGTCGGGGATGGAGGGTATAAAAAAATCCCCGGTGGAGATTGGGGATGGGATGGGTATGGGGGTGTGGATCGGGGATGGAGGTAGTAGTATCCACCCCCTACCCTCCCCATTGCCATCTCTACCCAGTCCTTGGGATGCTTACTGAGCTTTTCATTGTTTCCCTCCTTTGCCCGAGCTCTTTTTACCGAGGTGGGCCTAATGGGGGTGAGCTGACCTGGTGGTCGGTTTTGCCCTATCAAGTAATTATCCACCCCCTTCCCGCACTATTGCCCTCCCTGATCCTGAGAGACCATTGCCCAGGTGTAAGCCCAACAAGCCCCGAGATTTGGGCAACCCCCCACCATGGGGCAACACTGAAAAAAAAATATTGAAAACCAAAAAAAAAAAAAATCCCCAAACAGATACGGAGTATGTCCCATTTTTTAAATTTGTATTTCTATCATTTTTATGACTTGATAGTACGAGTACAACCAAACTTGGGATTAGGTTTGGGCAACCCAAATACCGAAGCTAGTCTTGATGATTCCACTGTCCCCTAGCGGGGCTTCCATTTAAAGTCAGAGCAAAACTTTGTGTGGATTAATAACACTTTAGAGGTTTCAAATATGAATTTTAAGAGAAGGCAATTTCTAAGTCTCAAATCTTGACCACTAAGCTCCCTAATCTTGAAAAACTCAAATTTTGAATAAAACTAAATCTAAAATTTTCGGGGTGAAAAAACTCAAATTTCATTAATTTGTTTGCCAATCAAATACTCCCTCCGTCCCTTTTTAAGTGATCCATACGGGAATACGTGCAATTTCACACCCCTAAAAAACATATTTCTCTATATAATTTTTTAATTTTTTTTATACCAAATTAAAGTGCTCATTGAGTACTTTAATTTGGTGCCAAAAAAAAATTAAGAATGTTATACGGATGTGCCTTTTTTAACGTCCACAAAAATACACGTTTCCCGAGTGGATCATTTAAAAAGAGACGGAGGGAGTATTAATTAGGTGTTGATCCACTAATATTTTCTATCTTCATGTAAAAGCCAGAAGTCAAATTGTTCTACTAAGACTTTTTGTCCATAGCCCATCGAAAAATCCAAAAAGTCAGAAATCAAGTTGTTCCACTGAGGCTTAGTTTGTATTGCTATAAGGGCAATATTGCTATTTGCTAAAATAACTTAAAAGGGTTCAGTTAGTGTAACAACTTGTCTTTATCTTCTAGACAAATAGTAAGTAAAAAGGCTAAAAAGTCAAAAAAATCAAATTTAGTGGAATGTCACCTTAGAAAAGTTAAGAAATTACAATCGTAGTTTGGGGCTGTTTCGCATAACTTATTTGCGTGTGACTGTTTGAACTTTTTGCACTTTCAGAATTTTGTATTTGTTTGAGTCTTTGTCGTAATTTTATACTTTTCATATTCCTCTCGTCGAGACGAATCACGGAATTTAAAAAGTTTGACGCAAAATTTACAAATGCAAATTTGTTTTAATAAAGACAAAAACCAAAACTGTAAAATAATAATAATAATAATAATAATAATAATAATAATAATCCCTCCCAAGGGCTATATAACAGGCAATAGCCAATTCCATGGCTTACCACTTTGGTCCAATTTGGACGATTTTACCCCTGCAATTTCTTTCTTGCCTTCTCTGATTTTGGTAATTACAGGATTTCCCCATGGCTATTTTGGTCATTTGCTGGTTTTTGTACACAATTACAAAATTTCCCCTTTTGTTTTATATTTTTCGCTTGGACCCCTACTACTTTATTGTGTTTTGTCATTGTCAAACCCCCAGACTTTATTTTTCCCCTCTTTAGTCCCCAATTGTATTTGTAAATATCATTTCTAAACCTATTGAATTAAGTAAAAAAATACATAGCATGCACATCGTTAATTTTTATCAACGGGCAAACACTAACGGACATTAATTTCGTGCAAAGCACGAGGCTTCATACCTAGTAATAATAATAAGGGGAACAATATATGCCTTAATGTGAACCCAAATGGGTTGGCAAAATGGTCTTAGCTTGGGACTTAGGGTTGGCTCCCACCTAAGGTCTTAGGTTAGATTTCCCTTGCTACAAACTCTAGGGGCCACTGGAGGTTATGCCCGGTCATTATCTCCAGACCTCGAAATTAGTCGAGGTGCGCGCAATCTAGCCCAGACATCCGGATATAAAAACAAAAAACAATGCCTTAATGTGGTTACTAAAGTAGTTTAGTTCTGTCTATTTAATGCATAACAACTACTTTTCTTAGAAATAGACAACAAATTAACAACTCACCCTTGTAATTGACATCTCATTAGACTCCACGAGACTTGATGATTCTCAATAACACTACCGTGGGGGCAATTCTTGGAAAAAATGAATCGGTGCATAATGGTATCCAAATTACTCTCTCTCTCAAAAACCAGATATTAAAAATTGTGCATTTACTCTTGATCAAGTATTACATTGGATCTACAATCTCAGAAGGAAAGTACACGAATTTTCTATTGGATCATCACTTTCTGTCGAAACCAATAAATAGATTGGATCATCTTTCTGAACCTATTGGAACTTGAAGACATATTGTCAATGCCCTCTTCTCTCCCCTCTCGTGGGGTGGTGTTCACTCTCGGGTCTTAAATACTCGGTTTCTCTGATCTTTCTTGAGAATAGTACGGGTGTAGGTAGCCCTTGTCCCCTCTGGTTCCTACAAGAGTAACAACCCATCAGTGTCGTCCGACCGACGGTGGCCGGAAAGCACTCCGAAACTTGAGTTAGAACTTGCCTGAGAAGGAAAACACATAGCTTAAGTCAAGAGAAGAGAGAATATCTGTTAGGGTTTATCAAGGGGGATTTACAGGAGTGCCTTGCCTTGGTGGCCAGACCAGGCCACGGAAAAACCAATCGGATTCTAAATTGTTGTCTCTTTTAATATCTCCCAAAAATCTCGTTTACCTCTTGGATCGGATTCTATTAAATTACTATAAGACAAGAACAAAAGAAGAAAAAGAAAATTGATTATTATAGATATCTTATCTTTCATGCCGAAAGAAAAGAAAAATAAGTACATTTTTCTGAAGTGTCATCCTCGTGACCGAGCGTCGTCACTGACAACCCTCCCCGACAGTCTTCTGACATCCACCTTTCGAATCAGCGTCGTGCACGACTATTTGCAGGCACAATTGGGTGGAGGAAATGGTAACCACGCCAAGTGGTGTGACCGGACTTGTGCCCTGTGGCCGGATTGTACAAATGTGATAGGCCACATGTTAGGTACGTTGCATGGCCCTGTCACTTGGCGAGGCTAGATAGGTGCCATCAGACTGGACCATCGACCCCTATGTAACGACGCAAAGTGCACTATATGTTCACGTCGCTCAATGGCATGGCCAACCCAAACCTAAAGCGAGAGGTGCGGTCGTTTTGGGCCAAAAAATTAAGCAAAAAGTAAGGGCCCATTTTCCATAGAAATCAAGCATATATTCTATATAAACTATTATGTGATTTAGCTCAAAGTTAGAATCTAACTCGAGTGGTCTGTGCACGTATAATAAATCTTGTTGTCCTCGGTTCAACTTTTTGAGGCTCTTTTGGCCAAGTGTTATTTTAAGTTATTTTCTTATTGGATCTAGTGTAGATAAAGCAAACTCTTGCCCCACATATATTAAAAGATTAGTTACTGATATAATGGTTGTAACTTGTAAATGTTACTCAAGTCCAACATAAGTATTTGAATAATTTTTTATGTTCTCTGGTTTAATTTTAATCTTTACTTTTGTCTTTTGGCATCAAATGGACAAATAAATAATTGTTGACGATAAATAAACTAAAGTAATTTATTTTCACTCACAAATTGGAGCAACCCCAAATTAGTTAGAGAAAACGCGTAGCATGAGTAGTACTTTGTTATGTTGGCTTATTTTAGCCTAATTGTATAAAAATTTAAAAGTTTATTTTTGTTAAATTACGAAATTAAAATACCATTTCTAAACTTTTTACCCTATATTAGTCACCTACAGTGAATTTACTTTACAAAAATCCTATGGCCTATTTTTTAATTTCACTTTATGCCTTCAAAATCTCACGGCCGGCTCTACTCAGTGAATCTCTATTGGTGCCACGAGACCGATCCGGATGGGAACCCTGCCGGCGCTTCAGAGCATCTAACCAAGGTATGGTGGAGGTCCAACCGGAGCCTCCATTGCTGGCCGAGATGCCTTAGGCAGGGCGGCCCATTCAATCAGACAGATGATGGGCTTCATGAATGACCTTTATTGGGCTTATCAGAATGCGTGGCCCAACCCAAATCCCAATATCCGGCCCACTACACTTCTCCAGCTGGCCAATTTGGCTTAATTTACACATAATTGTTTCGTATCGGAATTAATTTAACTTAATTAATTGCCTACTCATACATATGGATATGCGCAAGTGGTGGCTAGCTCATGTGGTAGAGCTCTTGGACGCCCCACACTGCATCCCGGGATCGAGTCCCCCTCCCCTCTCCCCCATGTAATAGATTAGGAATAACGAAGGCCAAAAAAAAAAAATACACATGGAGATGCCCATGTGGTGGTTAATAAATCACTCTCAAACTTTCGTAGGGGATCTGGTGGTTTTAAATTATAATCGTTCTTACTTCCATAGTCAGTTTATGCGACACTTTACAAAAATGTGTTATTAGCTTGTTTCGAAACTTGATTTTAAGATTATCTTTTTCCCCAAAAGAAGATTGAATATCAAAAAGAATTTCATTAAATTTTTGAAAGCAAAAGAAACAACTGACAACGAATGTTATGTATTCAACTTCAGTTAATAGATTAAACGTGCTTTAGATACCCGCAACCAATATTTACAGCATGATCGTGCAAGAGGAAATAATTACGTAACGTTATTATTTGTATGGGCTGATTCTAGAGACACATAAAAAAAACCCAATTTGTTTAATTTGGAGCTCTATCTTTATAATTCGAGCCGTTCAACTTGTTTAAAACATGTTTTTAATGATACCCGTAAAAAATTAACTCATTTGAATATAGGTACGTGCTCGATTCAAATAATTATGAGAACACCAGTTCCTGTCAAATTTTTTGAAAAACTATTTGGCTCAAGCACTTATCGATATTCGATTGAGAATTTTCCCAAGATTTTCTAGTTTATCCACTTAAACGAAGTGAACAGTTTGGATCATCATAATAAAACCGGAACAAAAACATGTGTTTTTATGTGTCCCCGGAGTATTTGTATTTATTTATAGATGGTATGAAGGGAAAATCACAGAACTCATCATAATAAGCTCTCAAATAAAATGTCCCTCTAAGAAAACTTTATTTGTATGGAATACCAATTTATGAATTTGTAACTTTATGTTAAACTCCATCGTATATACATAAATAAATTACGCATAATTTCTTAAGAATTACTAGTATTCATCAGGATATGTTTATTTATAAAGCGATAGAAATGGGATTTAGGGTTTGGCGAAGGAGGACCCGCAATAGCAACATTGAATGCCACGCGGTTTTGCGAGGCCGAAACAGAAAGAAGCCATACTCTCTCTCTCTCTCTCTCTCTCTCTCTCTCATGCATAGAGATAGAGCTGACTTTTAGCAGCCAAGAGGAGAAAGCAAATGAGAGTGGTAAATGCTCATTGCTGTCACGCTTTTGACTCTTTCCTGGGACACAATTACAAACCCCTTTTTACCACTTCTTCTCTCCTTTGGTCAGCGAAGTAAACACCAATGCCCACCTCTTGCCTCTCTCTCTCTCTCTCTCTCTCTCTAGTCGGTAGCAGTATATATTATATAAACAAGTGTACCCTTTGCCCTTTGGACTCCTGTCTCTAACCTTTTCTTCCAAAGAGAAATCAAGTCTTCTTCAACAAAAAGATAAAGAAAGAAAGAAAGAAGAAGACTGATCTTTCTATCTATATATAACAAAGACCTAGAGAGAGAGAGAGAGAGAGAGATGGGGAGACCACCCTGCTGTGAGAAAGAAGGTGTAAAAAAGGGGCCATGGACACCAGAAGAGGACATCCAACTGGTTTCATACATCCAACAACATGGACATGGGAATTGGAGATCTGTTCCGTCTAATACTGGTATACTCATCTTTCAGTCCTTGTTTATTACTGATATGATTTTACTGCTATTGGGTTTTGGTTGGTGTATTCATTTCATCATTAATATGGTGGTGGTGGTGCTGTATTTAATATCCTGCACTTCTATCACTGCTCCCTTCAAAGAGGTATACATAATAGTACTGTCAAATTTACTGTTTTGTACATACTCAACAGTTTTGTTTCTTACTTTGGGTTTTTTTTTTTTTTTTTGAATTTTCTTTAGGGTTATTGAGATGTAGCAAGAGCTGCAGGCTAAGATGGACGAATTATCTGAGGCCTGGCATCAAAAGGGGTAACTTCTCTGATGATGAAGAGAAGATGATCATCCACCTTCAAGCTCTTCTTGGCAATAGGTTAGTACCCTTTCTCTCTCTCTCTCTCTCTCTAGATCACTTTTTGTGTAGATATCCCCTTCGTATTCTATACTCTTTCAGCCAAATTTCAGCTTTTGCAATAAAATTTTCAACAATATTAGTGTTAAATAGATGGACTGAGATGTTGAAGGAGAGAAAAGTATCCCAAGTGAGCTATTTTAAATTACTAATGTTTACTCCATCCGTCTTTATTGGTTTTTTTTTGAAATTTGTGTAATTTTTTATTCTTATATTTTTCAATTTATAATATTTTTCATTTTTTCATGGTTTTGCGAGCTTTGTACAATAGAACTAATTGAAATTTATCAAACGAGATCTATATTTCTTACTTTTTTAGATTCATATTGGAAAATATAAACAATAAAAATGATACGGATTTTAGAAATGAACCACAAAGGCTGACTGTGTTTCACAAACCATAGAGAGATTAATTTTTTGCACTCTATTTAAATTGGAGAATTTTGGTGTGCAGATGGGCTGCCATAGCTTCCTACCTTCCACAAAGAACAGACAACGATATCAAGAACTACTGGAATACTCATTTGAAAAAGAAGCTCAAGAAGCTTCAAGGGCAAGACGGTCAAAACAAAGAAGAGATCTCATCTTCCTCTTCTTCAAAATCAATCTCCAAGGGCCTGTGGGAGAGAAGGCTCCAAACTGATATCCACATGGCCAAAAAAGCCCTTTGTGAGGCCTTATCACTTGACAAATCAACCAATTTATCAAACCTAAAACCCAATATTCTTGCCCCCCAAATCCAACCATCCTCCAAAATCACATATGCATCTAGTACTGAAAACATAGCTAGATTGCTCCAAAACTGGATGAAAACTTCCCCTAATAACAAGTACTCATCACAAACAAGTTCGGAAACCAATACGCAAAACTCGTACATCAGTCCGGTTGGTACGAGTTCCTCTAGCCCTAGTGAAGGGACAATGAGTTCTACCACTCCGGAGGGATTCGATCACTCCATTTTTGGGTTCCATTCGGATGCCTCTCACTCAGTGTCGGTGGACGAAACGACGAATTTCACACCAGATCAAAATGGTCTGTTTCAAGATGAGAGCAAGCCGAATTTGGATCCATTGGTGCCGTTGTCATTACTAGAGAAATGGCTGTTTGATGATGGAGCTGGTGCAGGACAAGGTTACCTAATGGATCATATGTCGTTAGGGGGAAATGATGAGCTGTTTTAGGTTATGGGTTTGAAAGTCTTTGGAGTTTTATCCTTTTTTTTTTTTTTATGCAAAAAGAAAAGGGTAGAAGTAAGCGACCAGCGCGTGATAATCTCTATGTGATCAAAGCACGTTGGACCCTTGGTTTTTTTTTCTTTTTTTCCTTCTCTTGTTTTTTGTTTAGAGTTGAAGTTGCTGCAGGCCTTGGACTTGTAGAGTTATCTTTTGAGGTCGAGAAAGAAAAGATGAAATCTTCTACTTGGAAGGTGAAAAGTTATAAATTAAGGACAATCATCTACTTGTACTTGATCGGAATAAATCTTACATTTTTCTTTTTGATTAGGATTGCAAATCTTTTGCCGGTTCATTTTTTTAGCCGAGTTTTTATTAAATTACGGTCTTCCCAATGGGTCTAAATACCAGTGTTTCTGGTATAAATGTCAGTTTGTTGATATATGTGAAGAGAATAATTTGTTTCAAAATCTTTGCAATCAAATATTTTAGTTCATTTAGCCTATTAGACAATAAAGGAAATTAATCCAGCCTTGGTATATTGATCGTAAGTTATTGAAGTTAAGGTCGGTTTGGCGTGATCCGAACAATTTGTCGGGTGCATATGGTGGGTGTGATTTGAACAATTTGTTGGGTATATATGCAGTGGCGTAACCAGGAATGAAGAGCAGTGTGAGCACCAAGGACAGAACGAGTCTTATTATTAATTAATTACTACTCACATTAATTTCTCTCTAATCATTTGTTTATTTTTAATTATTATTCTCATTTCTATCCCTATTTCTTTCCAATTATTACCCTTATATTGTCAATTATATTTCATTTCTTCCTCTAATCATTACCCAAAAATGAAACACAAAAATGAAACTCGTTTCCCTTCGTAGACTTGCTCTTTAATTTTTTATTACTACTATTCAAAAAAGAAGAAGAAAAAGAATACATATGACCGGGGTATTTGGATACCTCCTTTTAGGGGTTGTTCCAGTGTCATTGATTTAAAGATTTTTTAATTTTGTCTTTGTTTAATTATTTATTTTTGTTAGTTTTGTATCAAACATTTGTGATTATTAGTTCGTCTCGATGAGAGAAATCGAAATTGAGTAAAATTGTGACTTTTACCCAAATATTGTAAGAAATATCCAATAAAAAGTATAGAAAGAACAACGTAACACATTTTTTTCTTGGATATTTTCCAAAATATTTGAGTAGTACTCATAATTTCTTATTCGAAAATGATAAGTAACAAGAAAAGGAAATATGAAAATACGACGGATGAAATTCGCTCGGTGTGGATCTTATCCGTCGGATGTGTTTTTATGTTTCTTTTCATGTTTTCCTTTTCCCTGTGATGTACTACTCCTCTTTCTTATTTTTTGGAATCCCACTTTGGAATTTGGAACCAACTTGTAATTTCCAGAAATTCAATGCAAAATTATCAAACGAAAAAAAAAAGGAACCCTTCTATTCGTACAGATGGAGGTGCATCGATCTTGTCCCGATTGGCTTTGGGGACCCACTTGTGGGTTCCAAATGGTCGATCCAAGCTGTTCATCATTCTCAAAATCAAATTCCGACAGGCCTTGCACGTAGATCAACTCGATCGGACGTTCCTAAGTGCTCGATCCAAAATTATCACATTTTATTCAAAAACATTTGAACTAAATGGGGTGATTTTGGATCGAGCACTTCAAAACGTCCGATCGGGTTTCTTTCCATAAGGGCCCCTTGAAATTTGATTTTGAGATGAATGAACGGCTCGAAGCAACCTCGTGGGACCCATAAATGGGTCCTCGAAGCCGATCGGTACAAGATATGTACATGGAGGTCCGTACCCCTGGATTTATCGAAAAAAAGAGAGGTCAAAATCAAGAACCCTTGAGCCAGCCAATAGCAAAACTCAAACAAAAAAGAGAGGCTTTTGAATTGTGCAGATTTCTCAGCTGCGTCTCTTCTATTGTCGATCGCGATCAAGAAACGTTACCAGGAATTGGGTTTCGCAGGCCACTGTTTCTCTCTTTTGAGCAAACCATTTGTGGGGTTTCGAAGGGGCCGGCCTTAGTTATGGAGGAACAATAGCAGAAGAAGAACAAGTACAGCATAATCGTCCCCACTTACAACGAGCGCCTCAACATTGCCCTCCTTGTCTATTTCGTCTTTAAACACCTACCGTATCCCTCTCTCTCTCTCTCTCTCTCTCTCTCTCTCTTTCTCTCTCTCTCTCTCTCTCTCTCTCTCACACACACACACACACACACACGCGCACACACACACAGATTGTAATTTGCGTGTATAGTGATAGATTCTGTTGAATTCTCTTTTGGGGCTGATTTTTCATTTTCGATCTTAAAATTAGGCCACGTTGTTGCCAATTTAGGTATCAGAGTTCCTCTGTTACATAGCAATGACCACAAATTGAACATGAATTATCCGGTATAAGTAGGAATAGCATTTTGGTTTCGAATTGAAAGCCGGGGCCTGCTTGTTATCGGTTGCATGAATGCAAGTAAATCATGACTAATTGAGGCGATCAGGAGTTTTTGTTTGGCTGAAAGATTTAAACTTTGGGTACAATGGTTATTATATTGGCAATTTTGGGAAGAGTTGGGCTGTAAAAAACATTGCAAATTTTGTGATTGCTATTTTTTTCGGAATCTGCATGAATGCCTGGCTAATTGGGATCTAACTGATTATGGTGTAAGTTTGATTTGATATTGGAATTGGAATTTCTGGCACTTGGTGGCTAGTGGCTACAGTCTAACAGTTATACTGCCAAATTGAGATCTAGCTAGTGTGGTATTCCACATTCTGACTGCTCACAACCACAACCAGTTTCTCATGTTGCATCATTAAGACTCGGTGATGGTACACTTTCAGTGGACATTTTTTGCTCACTGATTTATGCAACTGATCTTTATTGTATGGATGAAATAAAATTCACTGCGAATCTCTCTTTGTTTAGGCATTTTAGGTTCCTTACAATCGTTTTTGTCTGGTCAGGGATGTTGATTTTGAAATGATATAGTGGATGATGGTAGTCCAGACGGAACTCAAGATGTTGTTAAAATGTTGCAGGAGGTGTACGGAGAAAATCGCATTGTAAGTGCCACTATCTTTTTTTTCTTCATTTTCTGGGACCAATGATGTTGATTCTTAAGTTCTCAGACACCCTTACTTTTGCTCTTTGTAAATGCAGTTGTTGAGAGCTAGACCTAAGAAGCTCGGGTTAGGCATGTGCTTATCACTTTTGTTTGAATGGATAGTGAAAAGGCGGTAGTTGATGTAAGTTTAACTGCAGGTACTGCGTATGTCCATGGTTTGAAGCATGCTTCGGGAAACTTTGTAGTGATCATGGATGCTGACTTATCGCACCACGTAAGTATGTTTCGTTGATGCAAGTGACAATTAGGAAGAGCTGTTTTCTTTATTTGGGTGTATGTTTGTATTACTTTGGAGGAAATACTCATATTTATTGACATGCCACTCCTTTCCCCTTCTAGGTTATTATTGTGTGAAACTATTCTCAACCATCCAACCTATCACAAGATTGCTTGTTAAGGATTCTATAAGTTAGTGGTGGATTTATTTGGACAATTGAGTGCATGATGTATTATACTTTCTCCATGTGGTTATATTTAATATCTGAACTATGACATATACTTCGTTAGAATAAGTAAAATGTCAAGGATGTAACAAGATAGGTGGTAGGTCTTAAATTAAGGAGATCCAATGGAGTTTTAAATCAAGTAATCCACCAAGTATGCTCACTTTGAACTTCTGGGGCAATTTCAGTATCACATTTTCATGTATCTCTTCTAGTCTTCTTGCATCTCTCCACATGAACTGCATTTTTGTTTCCATGATTCCGTCTCTTTCACTGCTGTGGACCCCAAGGTGATAACTGTTTTCATTTGTTTTCTCTGTTCTCGTGCACAGCCAAAGTACCTGCCAAGTTTTATCAAGTGAGAAAGCTTCTACTTTGTTTTTGGAGTTCCATTGTACTATTTATCTCTGTAGTACTCCCTTTTTTAATATAAGTTATGTTTGTCTGCATATTACTCCCTTTCTTATATAAGTTATGTTTGTCTGTCACTTCTATAGGAAGCAGATGGAGACTGGTGCAAGTATAGTTACTGGAACCCGGTATGTCAAAGATGGTGGTGTGCATGGGTGGAATCTAAAGCGCAAATTGACTAGTAGGGGAGCTAATGTCCTTGCACAAACACTTCTTTGGCCTGGTGTATCGGATTTAACTGGATCTTTCCGGTACATAAAACTTCTTATGCTATTAAGCTATTTCTTTATTTGCACTTTCAAACACTTCTAAAGCTGATAAGTTGTAAATTTTCTAGGCTTTACAGGAAATCTGTGCTTGAAGATCTCATAAACACGTGTGTAAGCAAGGGATATGTTTTTCAAATGGAGATAATTGTTAGGGCTTCAAGGAAAGGATTCCATATTGAAGAGGTATTGTTATCTTTCCAGTACGATTACGTTTCTAGCTGCCATATGTAAGAGTAGTATTGAACTCCTATTCGGCGAATTGCTGATGGTGAGATCAACATGGACATGTAGCTTTGGTTGAGATATTCACATTAAACTATTTTTGGAAATTTTGCATAAAAAATGTGACCTAAGGAATTTTGTTTGTAGACCAAGGTCACTGTACTTCTTTACTTGCTCATATGGATAAAGCACAAAAATGGACTAGAATTGGTTTTATATGCTTTTGGCACATCAATTCTTCCCTCCCATGCGTAAGTATACAAATATTTCTCCTTCATAGTTTGTTCCTTGACTCCAATGTTGGTCATTGCCGACTTCATGTTGCCTGAACTTCACATCTTTTAGGAAAATTGTAGATATTCATAGATTTGAAAGCACCATTCAAAGTAATTTTGTGGATTATTAGGTCCAGGGAAAAATCTTGTGAATTGCATTAAGTTTAATGATTACAGCAGTTGTTTTTTTTTTGCTCAGCAATTACAGCAGTTGTTACGGCTGAATAATGTATCATCTGCAATTTATTTTCGCAAATATCTAGGTCAATAAAAGTGGACGGTGAGTGGGTAGATAGGTCGGGGGCCGCTCCAAGATTTGAACTTAGCTATGACATAAATGTAATGAATTTTTTTGTATGCAGCTCTTTTTAAAGAAACGTATTTAATTTGGTAGAAAATTAATTGGGCCTAATTTATTTTGTTTTGTTGAGCTAAATTATCAACTTGCTCGAAATTTAAGTGAATTTTCTTTTACTTTGGTTGCGTATGTACAATATGGTGCCGACAATATGAAAGAAAAATCAAATTATGTGTAAAAAAATACGAGGTTTTAATACATTTTTTTAGCCCCCTGAAACTACAGTGCAGCCGCCCATGAAATGGGTGGCTCGGAGGCTGGAGCCATTTGAAATTATGTAAGCATTGATGTGGCTGAGGGGGGAACTGAGGCAGTCTATGAAGCACCGACACTCCTAGAAGCCGGCGTGTCTCCGTGTCCGACATGTGGACACGGAGGGGACACGGCAAAATAGGTATGGTACACACCACATGTCACGTCCAATAAACTTTGTTAAAACATCCAATTCAAAACCAATTGGCAATGAGTGGAGAGGCCGCCTAAGCTCATATACTAGCTTTAGAGGTTATAATTCACCAATTTGGACAAGCTCTAACACTCCCCCACAAGTGCGACCGCTGACCCGCACGTGGAGAGATAAACAACGATTCAAACACATAAGACAACTATCAACCATCAATGACAAACTAAGGGAAACCAACCATCAACAACTTAGAGTCTTGTCCAATAGCCTCTGAAAGCCTAGCTCTGATATCATGTTAAAGCATCTAACTCAAAACCAATTGCCAATGAGTGGAGAGGCCGCCCAGGCTCATATACTAGCTCTGGAGTTTATAATTAACCAATGTGGGACAAGCTCAAACAATTTAATTAAATTTTTTAAGGGGACATGGGAGGGACACGACAAGGGTTAAATATGCAATATTTTCAATTGTTTGGGGGGTAAATGTGTATTACGTCAAATATTTTGGGTTAAAATTGTTCAAAAAAAAATATTTTGGGTTAAAAGGATAATATGATGTATATATGATGCTAGTATATTGAAGCTTCATGCTTCTACGTATAACTATATTTTCCATTGGTATGAAATAAATATTATCTATTAATTTTATTTATTTTTGTCGTGTCTCCTCCCGTGTCCGTGTCCCATGTTTTTAGAAATCTCGTGTCCCGTGTCCGTATCGATGTCCGTGTCCCTACTACATAGGAGGCAGTCTTAATTTTAGAGTCTAGAGAGTGATGGTGGAGAGCTTTGGGGCTTGCTAGAGTAGACTGTGGTCCCTAGGTAGATCTTCAATGCTTGGAGGTGGAGACTGGCCTTTTGAGAGGAGGTTTGTGATTTTGGGGAGCTCACACTTGCATGATGTCTTATGCTCAAGCTCATCACTCTTGGCCCAAACATGTTAGATTTTCTAATGTATCGATAGCTGAAGCAAGCAACAAGGCAAGAGTAGTATAACGGGTCAGTCCATGGCGTGGTTCCAAATAATTCTTCTTTCCTTGCAAGGCAGGAAGAGGGCCATTGCCATAATATATATAATAGGGGTGTTTGTGTGTGTGTGTGCACTATTATTGAGATTTGGACAAAGACGGATGTTGGAAACGCTGCGGGAAGCGCAAAGCTCGGATAAAAAAGGTTGGTTTTTTGGCTTTTCGAACGAACCGGCGGAGGAATCTGGAATCGCATAACCAGTAAATTGGTCCGCAGACATTGTGGTAAGTCCTCTGTTCTACTACAGGTGCCGCGACAACCTTTACCTAGTCCGAACGATTGTTTAGATCTCGAAGGTTTATCAATTGTTGGAACAGGGGGTAGGAGTGCGTAGTAGTGCGGAAGAAACCCATGTCTTGGTCAACATTTAATTCCTCTTCTGCTGCTGCTGGTGTTTCATTTTGTTTTGGTGCTTCTTTTCTTTTTTATTGCACTTCTTCTTCTCTTACTAGGCCTAGAGCCCTTGACCTACTGGAGATGAGAAACAACACCACCCACTAGGTATCAAGGAGGCTTAGTGTGCTTTTATTTTTGAAATTTTTGTAGAGGCCTCTCTTCTCTTTAGATCAAGGGAAGAAGGGCGAGGCATCTCGATGTTGGTGATCCTAAGAGAGGGTCATGAGGTTGCTAGGGCATCCTATGGTCATAGCACGAATACTCGGAATTCCAAGGCCTTGCTTTTGACCTAAACATAATAGCATCAGTTTCCCTATACTTTGTTATGTACGAGATGCGTGCTAAGTTGGAGAGCTCACGGTCTAGCCAATGAAGACGGAGCATGAGCCATAGAGAGAACTTCGTTGAACATGTGGTAAATGCAGTTGCGGACTAAAAAAAATTTGTATTAGCGGGGGTACATTGGTAACAAAGGTGGAATTCTTTTCTCAAGAAAAATAGTACTGTAGCGAATTTCACTCACCACGGATAATTTTTCAACAAGGATAATTTTTTTGGGACAGTAAAAAGTGCTAACTAGGACAAAAAATTGGGGATGGAGGGCGTTCATTTTATGTTGTTAAAATATAAGTACTGTATATTTGTGACTATATATGTACTTTCATCTTATTACTATTATTTGACAGAAATGGCTGTGTTTGCAAAAAAAAGAGGGTGCAAAAATGTATCCCTCTTCATAGTCTGACAAACATACACATGGACAGTTTTGAGGGTAATTTTTTTGAACACTATCATAAATTTGTCAGGTATAATTGGGAATATGTAAGAATATTAATGTGATTCTACAAAATTGAGTGGGGGCCCATGCCCCGGCCGGCCCCCCATGTCAGTCCACCTCTCATATTGCTCCACCTCTGGGTGTGCTTAGTTTGGGAGGGAAAAGTCAAAGACATTTGCTTTTGTACAATCACCGACAGAAGTTTTGACCAACTGTTTAGGCACAGTGATAAATCGAAGAGCAATGCCAGTGACACATCCAAATTTACACCAATTCTTACATCTCTCTCACAAGTGAAGGTGGGACCCACAACACTATTTGGAGAGTACCATCACTTGTGAAAGACGATGTAAGAATGATGTATGCTTGGATGTGTGCTTATCATTTTTGTAAATTGAATCTTTGCTGTATTAATCTGCAATAATTAAACAAAATCTTATTGGTTGCACAAAATTGTCTTGATATTTGACCCATGTACACTCTTAGCGATTCTGTTTGTTTGTTTGTTCAGTAGATACCATGTTAAACAGGGTATGATTACATAAAAAACTAATGTACTCTACCCAACTTTGAATGGTCTCCGTTTTTCTTCAAAACTAATTGTATGTTTATTCAAGAGGCAAACTTAACTTGAATGTATAAATCCTAAACATTTCACTTGGGTTAATGTCTGTTTGTAGGTACCAATTACTTTTGTCGATAAGGTGTATGGAAGTTCAAAGCTCGGAGGATCAGAAATAGTAGAATATCTCAAGGGCCTCATGTATCTTTTGGTTACAACTTGAAATAGAATGGAGAATGTTACTCACACCACCTGTTATTTTTATTTTTATTTATTTTTAATTTTTTTCAACGTGGGGAAGATTTGTGTTGCTCTAATTGCAAATTTTGACATAACTGCTGCAGCTAATCTGATCAGCAAACAGTAGCTTCTTGCCTCCTTGTCGTTTTAAATTGTGGCACTCTATTTGCTGGTACCCGTATACATGAAGTGCTTCCTCTGTTATACATGCATGTTCAATTAGTTGTGATATATTTGGGCACCGGCTCGTGTCCTTCAGACCCTTATGATATCCTGGATATCAAATAGTTAATATCACTGTTATGTATTTATCGAGACCGTGAAGTTTATTGTGATTGCTACTGCATCGTGATAACTTTGGGTGATTCTCTCTGCATAATGGTCTTGGGTATTAACCTTGTGTGGCTTTTGAAGCTTTTGCACATAATGACGTCACTGTTGCGTTTAGAGAGCATGTGGGTAGTCAACACTATCATTAGAAGAGGGGCAATAGCCCTCACTATACTGTAATCATAGGTAGTCACAGAAATCGTCAGCTCAAAATTGAGGTTGATGAGAATACAGTAGTTGATGTGGCTGGGATGGGGCTATGCTGATCTTCTGCATTTCAGAGCTATTGGATTAGTATCTATGAATATGATGGGTTGATTAGCATAGGCAAGGGTAGGTACCCTTTTCAGAATCTTGTTTTTCAGTGGCTTGATTCGAATCCCAATGGCAGCGTTCAGTATGTTGGGCTTAGTAGTTGGGACAAACATGTTGGGTATAGAAATGTGAATGTATTGCCATTAACACAAAACCATATATCCTTGTGGACGAATGTGGATTGTGGGGAATATGATGGAAAGGAAGATTGTGAAGAAGAATTGGAGAATGAAATTGAGGATTATGAGAATTGGGGGCTTGCAAACTTTCTTGAGAATTGGGAACTATCTGATATAGTCTTCATTGTGGGTGAGGAGGAAAAGACAGTTCGAGCTCATAAGGTAATCTTGGGCGCATCTGGGAATTTCGATTCAAGTTTTCCCATCCAAGATGTGATCCGGCTTCAGGATGTGAGCTATCCATTTCTTCATGCATTTTTGCAATATATCTCCACAGGCCATACCAAGGTATTTACTGTGAAGAGTGGTCATTGCTATAATGTGCATTGGACAATATTTTTCCGTTTTGGCTCCTCTTGCTTGATTTAGCTAGTTGCAGATTGTTATTGCAACTTAACAGAAACTGCCTGTCAGTAATCCCGTGTACGATAATATTTGGACTGCCAAAATTTGATAACAGTTCTGAGTTTAGTGGTAATCTTTTGTTCTAATCCGTGCCATGACTGGTACGAGGAAATGAGGTTCGTCCTTATTCTTGGAACAATGGATTTAAGATATAATCAACTTCTACAATTGAGCTTTGTGAAGGCTCTTGGATTTTTTTTCTCTTTCTTTGTTTCCAAAGTTAACTTAGCTTGTGATAGTTCTTTTCAAGATTTATATCGCATATGTAGCAAAGTATCGGTTATCAAACTAGTTCTTTTTTTATTTTGGGCTGTGGGGTTTTTTTCACCTCTGACATAATTTAGTACCTTAATGACATAGTAGTCTTAGTGACTCAGGCTGCAGTTGGCATGACATTAAAACTCGTCTTCTCTTCGAGATGACAAGTGTATGTTTTAGTCAAATAGTCACTAACTACTGCAGACTGCATGATCGTTGCAACTTCCATTGCTGATGTAAAGTTTCCTTGCGGTGTACTGCTTTAATTTCTCATAATGCTAATGCCCATACATGATGTAGGTTTTGGAGTCACAATTCAGCTCCCTGAGAACTGTGAGCTTAAAGTATGAAGTGAAGCAATGTGAAGAAATAACAGAACGTTTTAAGCTGAACAAAAAGTTGTCTGACTCGGGCAAGAATGTGGATATATCATTTCGGAGTTCTAAGCGCCAATGTGGTACATCATTTCCCTCAGGACTTCCTCTCAGCGTGCAGAGGCTCAAAGAATTTCATGTAACTGGAGAGTACAGTGATGTGGACATATATATTGGCGGTCATGGTTGTGTTGCCCCTTCACATAAAATCATCCTTGCCTTATGGAGTGTCCCATTTTTTTAAGGTTGAGCCAGCTTCTTTCCTCTTCCTTTACTTCATGCCAATTGGACATGTATTTTTTATATTGGACATACAATTCTCATAGCTTACCTATTCTTCTTAACACCCAGCGTTTAGCAGTAACTTTTCACTATTTTTTAGATAACAAGGTAGAAGATTTATGTATTGGCAAATTAGGCTAGTAGTTGGAACTTGTGTTGTACTTCAACTCTACAAGAAAAAAAGGTTGGTTGTGTCACCTAATTATGCAGTTGGTTGGCTCTTGGCACTAGCGTTTAGTGGGAGAAATTTTGCATACAGAACATTTATGTTTTGCGCATAGGTGGCTTATTGGGAGATTATAATGAGAATCTGTTGCTTTTTGTGTGCTGAACTTGATTCACGATAATGATTATCCTTCTTCAGTTATTATTAGCTTGGGCTGAACATATTTTCATCTTTCAGGTGAGAACCACATGCCAAAAAATTTAAGTTGAATATCATATTTATTTCATATATGAAAGATCTTTTCACTTTGCTATGGATGTGAGTGTGATTCGTGTGGTTATGGTTGACAATAAGTCAACCTTATGCAGTTATATCTGTGATTATTTTAGTGTGAGTTTAGTGAGTTCACTACGCTTAGGGACATGATCGAAGGCTGGAGGAGGGGTTTGGCGGCTTCTCATCACAGTAAATCAAAAGGATCTTTGTCAAACTTATATCTGACATGGAAATCTGGTTTCCACATTGTATTCTAAGATTTTCATTTTGGGAATTATCCAAAAATAAAACTTGATAGCCGTTGTAAGTCCAAATTTCTTTGCTGTCGCTATGCAATATATCTCCGTAAACTACTTTTACATATGTGATGTAACTAGCAAAGTGATATGTAGGGATAAAGAAGATTGTTTTGTTGCAATGATTTTGATTGTTATGGTCACATGGGTACTAAATGAGATGATTGCATGGCAGATGTTCACCAATGGAATGAGTGGGAGCATTTCCTCAAAGGCCCTTTTACAGGATGTTCCACTAGAAGCATTCCAAGCTATGCATGAATTCATGTACTGTGGGGAACTCGTTAGTGAAGACACCACGAATATTGGTACCTTGCTAATACAGCTTCTTCTATTGGCTGATCAATTTGGGGTTACTCTACTTCATCAGGAATGCTGCAAAACGCTTCTGGAATGTCTCTCGGAGGTAATTTAGAAGCCATACTTCAACACTACATATAATTGCTCAATTTAAGTCGATGCTAAATCTTTGTGTTTTATCATTCTGGGGAACTGCTAGTTGCATGACTAGAAATAAAAGAACGGAGAAGTGCTGCGGTTTCGGACTTCCGAAAACAAAAAACAGAGAACCCTCTATAATGAACTATGATATATTGATACCTCTCATCTACATTATCATATGCAGGGATGGAGTTCTCCTATTGGAAGAAGATCATACAACCAAGAGTTTTTCTATTATGCACAAGTTTAATGGACGAGGAAGAAGACACTTTTGGCAAAGTAATTTGTTCTTGTAGCTAACCATGAACTTTGTTGCAGGACACAGTGTGCCCAATTCTTCAAGCGATTTCATCTGTTCCTTCATGTAAACTTATTGAAGAAACATGTGTGAGGAAGTTGTCAATGCATTTCGATTATTGTACAACTTCAAGCATGGACTTCGTCTTGTTAGATGAAGCATCATTTAGTGATATTCTTAAGGTGGGTTCTTATTTTCAAAGTTGCTTATGGCAATGACTTGGGGGTATATCAAGAAGACATGTTGTGCTTGTACAAAAGTCATTGTGTATAAATTCCAAGAATTCAAATATCGGTTTCCCAGTCTGAGAAACGTGGAGAAAGTACTATTATCATAGCACGTAAAAAGATCCACAAGAAAGGGAAATGAGCAAATGATGGAATTGGTTTTCAGCAACCTCCACTTTGTCACAAAAAGGAAAAGGAAAAGAAGTTATAACATGATGAAGATTTATGTTTTTATATTCTGGTAAGCTATGAGTGCTGATATAATTTAGCAATCACAACTAATCTTTGAATGGGCTTTATGTGGTAAATCTGTGCAGCCCTAATTTAGGAGATTTAACGTGATAGAATGAATATCATTAACGAGTATTCTGTTCGGCCCACTTTTTTCAAAAAGAGTGTTGTACAATGTGCATATTAGAACTTTTCTTATTATTGGTGTGGGTTTTGCAGCATCCAGACTTGACAGTAACATCTGAAGAAAGAGTTCTTAATGCAATCTTTCTATGGTGCTTGCAAGCAAAAGAGTCAAATGGGTGGGATCGATGTGGTGGATGAGAAAATGTTAAATTTGATGCCAGAACATCTTTTTGGGGAGCGATTCCATTCTGTTAATTACTTGTTGCCACTTGTGCGCTTTCCACTACTCCCATATGCCTTGCTTAAGAAGGTATGTGAACGAGGGTAAAGAAGTTACTGATGGACTTCTATATTTACAACTCAATTTCCAATAAGCCTGCTCATTCCTTTTATTGTCACTCTCGTTTTTATTATGCTGTTGCAGCTGGAAAGGAGTAACCTTAGTAAAAAGATTCCCACGTTTGAATTTCTGGTGAGTCAAGACCATTTATTTTATTTATACATTTTCGATCAAAAGTTTCTTAATATATGGTCTAGAATGGGTTTTCTTTCTAGTGACATCTCTTTATAAATTGTAAATAGGTGAAAGAGGCCATCTATTATTTAGAAGACAACTTTTTTTAGGAGGACATAGTATAAGGATTATTCATGCAATAACGACATCAACTTTTTCCATAATGCCAACAGGACATTTGGGCAATAGGTGACAAAAATACCCTGTAAGGGTCTTGTTTGGCTAGCACAAATAATGAATTTTCATTTTTTTTCCCCAAATCTGATGGCGCAGATAACGTTATCTGTTGACTCTCCGAGAAGGGCCTTGTTTGGCTAACATAGAAAATGAATTTTTCATTTTTTTAGACCTGGTTGCGCAGATAACGTTATCTGTTAACACAAAAAGTCATATTTTGTGTTAATTAGGGGGAACAAAAGTAGAAAAAAGACATATTTTGTGTTAACAGATAACGTTATCTGTGCAACCAGGTCTAAAAAAATGAAAAATTCATTTTCTGTGTTGGCCAAATAAGGCCCTTCCCGGAGGGTCAATAGATAACGTTATCTACGCCATCAGATTTGGGGAAAAAATGAAAATTCATTATTTGTGCTAGCCAAACAAGGCCCTTACAGGGTATTTTTGTCACCTATTGCCCAAATGTCCTGTTGGCATTATGGAAAAAGTTGATGTCCTTATTGTATGAATAATCCATACACCATGTCCTCCTTAAAAAAGCTAATTAGATTATTTTTGTCTTTAGTGAAATTTTCAAATATATATTTTTTACTTTTTAAATTCTTCTCGTCGTGACAAACCTATAATTGAAAAGTGCACCCTAAGTGCCAAAACTCAAAATGCCTAAATCCACTATACCCTACCCCAAAGAGCATAAACCCATTAAAATTGAACGCCAAAATTAAACCGAACCCCAAAATGGAAATTAATTGTGCCCTACGCATGAGAGAGAGGTGGGTAAGAAGTGATGGGATACTGATGGGGTAATGTCCACATGGGTGTAATGTGGGGTGGGGGGTAATATCAATGTGAGAGCCATTGTCACACGAGGATAAGAGAGAGAGGAGAAAAGTCAGACCCATTGTCCCATGCCATCAATGTCAGACCCACACCCATCAGTCAGAGCCCGACTTTTTCTTTTTGTACACGCTGGGCTACCACCGCATGACCGAATGAGAGAGAGACCACACGCATGTGTCTTTTTCTTTTTGTAATCGTTTTTTATCATTAAGGGTATTTTTGTCTATTGTTGTCCTTGAGCCCTCAAAAATTTCTCATCAATGTATTGAAAACCTTAAAATAAGTTAAGATGGATAAAAACCCATTAAAGACCCCAAACTTGGCCTTTTGGACAATTGTCCGTATTTAGAATTTGGGTTGGCTAATCCACAGGGTGACCAAAAGTAAGTACTACGCGTTAATAGATATCTTTGTTGCAGTCTTCCCTGTTCAATCTATCCGTTGAATAGCACTTCCTCCTTCCTTTTTATCGGTCCATTTTGAGGAAGCCAAGTTTTTAATGAGAGATGACGATTGCCCATCTAAAATTTGCAGCTTTCCAAAAGTGTCCTTGTGCATTAAATTGCTTCCTTGGAGCATTTAGTTCAATTCTATAATGAATGGTAAATTGGAAATAATTCGAGCTTTTTCCATTGATTTTTCATTAGTGTAGGACATCATAGGATAACTGTCTTTCATAAATGGACCAGTGGCGGCTCCAGGAATTTGCAGTAGGGTGTTCAGAACTTCCCTTAACTCTACTAGCTGATATGGTAACCAAAAATATAAGCAAAAAATCTCATACTGATAACTATAAGGCGAAATGAATAGTGCGGTCAAAAAACATAATCTTTATTCTAAAAAAGATATGATGCAGCAGAATTCACGAGAGACTAATTAGCGTACTAGTCCAAACGAAGATAGGTCTTAAATCCTTGAGAGTTCTTGAATCCACAAGAAGAAAGAGATTAACTCTGATTTGTTTATTGAATAAAAGCTGCTGAATAATAGAGATTACAAGTCCTTTTATAGGGAAACCCTAGCAAACCCTAAAACGACTACTAAAAAATAAAATATCTCGGAAATTGGGGAAACTCCCAAAATTGAAAACTAAAAACAAATCTAAGACTTTCCCAACTGGAATTAATAAAACCGGAATTACACGCTAAGAGTAATTTGTAATCTAAATATTTCTTAAAATAGAAAAATAACGAAAATGAAGGCCTAAACGAAGGAATTTGGCTGAAATTCATCATGCATCACGACTTAGGATGGTGAGTATTGACCGCAGCGCGATTCTGCTTCAGCCCCACCGAATTTAGGCCCATTCTAGGCTCGTCGATAAATTGCCCAATTTGGCAATTAAGAGCTGTTTGGTCCTCTGAGCCGTTGACCGATCCACCTGATCATAGAATTGGGCCGCTACTTGTTCTACATCATAAACAAATCATTTAGGTGTATTTTTTCGGATCCGGTCTATCAAACGAATACGAATTAACATCCTATTTAAGGACTGAAACTATTTGAAAAAAGCATATTTGCATTCAAATATTTTTTACGAGAATTGTTTGTTGTTTTGCAAGTACTATGAATTGTAGATCAAAAAAAATACTCTGTATCAATTAGAATAGTTAAAAAAAACATTGAAATATGAACCCTCCCTCCCATGTCTCTCCTGCCTCCCCCCACCCCACATCTCTCTCTCTCTCTCTCTCTCTCTCTCTCTCTCTCTCTCACACACACACACACACACACACACTTTATCCTCCCCCCTCTCGCTTAACTTCAAAAAAATTAAAACAAGCAAAATTCTAGAAAATTAGGATTTGGGGTTTGGAAGCGTTTTCAGGCAAAATACATTTCTATAGGGTATATACTAGCAATGTGCCCGTTCACTGCACGGGATCAAAAAATTACATTGGTTTTTTTTTCCCTGACCCCCATGTATCGAACTGGGACAACGTTATTTGATCAAAAAAGATAGTTGATAAAAACCTTGTAAGCGAAAAACAATCACACACAGCGTAGGAATAAGATAGTAAACAAATCGGCAGCAAGATTTACGTGGTTCCCCAAAACTGGGTATCTCCATGGGAGTAAGAGCGAGTCTATTATTTGATTAAGTCGTCCAGGGTTTTACAATAGAGAGTATTTATTCGCTCCGCTCACTCGCTGCGCATCCTTCTCTCCGCTCCGCATTTGGCATTGCCTAGAACTTCTCGGTACCTCTCCGTATGAGGCACAAGTTCTAGCAAAAATATAATTCTTTTTTTCCCGCCAAGCGTTTTTAATGGGCACCACTTAGTTGATAAAAGAAAAATACATTGGTGTGTCTTTTCCGGCCCGTGTATCGAACGAACACGAATTAATATCCTACTTAAAGACTGAAACCATTTGAAAAAAGGATATATACATTCAAATATTTTCTTACAATAATTGTTTGTTGTTTTGCAAGTACTACTAATAGATAAAAAAAACAATTAGAAAAGAAAAAAAAAGAAAAAATTCCTTATCCCATTCCCACATCCCCTCCCTCCCCTTCACAAGCCCCCACCCTACGCCAGTATGTATTGATTAGCATTGTGCTTGTTCAATGCACGAGACCAAAAAAATCACGTTGGTATTTTTTTTGACTCCCATGTATCAAATGTGCGCAACGCTATTTGATACTCTCTCCGTTCATTTTTAAGTGATCCATTTGGGAAACGTGTATTTTTGTGGACGTTAAAAGAGGCACTTCCGTAGAACGTTTTAAAATTTTTTTTACACCAAATTAAAGTACTCAATGAGCACTTTAATTTGGTATAAAAAAAATTAAAAAATTATATAGAGAAATATGTTTTTTAGGGGTTTGAAATTACACGTATTCCCATATGAATCATTTAAAAATGGACGGAGGAAGTATAAAAGATAGTAGTTGATAAAAAAATAAATTTGCGTTTTTTTTTCAGACTTTGTGTTTTTAACAGACACAATTCTAGAGCAATGCACAGGCCGGTACAGGAAAAACATCCTAAGGGTGAGTTTTCCATTTGATTAAATGAGATTGAGGTGATAAAATGAGGTTCATTTTATCAAATGAGATGGGGAGGTGATTTTATCTCCAATGAATCTGGACATTAAAATGAACCAGATTCATT
>JAXBDA010003073.1:0-37424 GCA_036023075.1 Gaultheria prostrata | reverse complement strand
GGTCGACTACGTACTGCGCGCCCGGCCCTACTCGTGGCCTCTCTAGCTCGGCTCCCCTGTAGGGCATATCCACGTTGTATGGCCGTGCTAGGGCACCTAAGAGGGAGTACGGGTTTTACCCTCTCCACTTACCAATAATTTCAGCGTTGGCTCTGCTTAGTTTCTCCACTGGTAGCCCGTGAATCTGAATCCAAAAGGGGCAGGCGTTGAAGTTTAGTTCGGAAACCACCATACCATCCACGAGAGGGATAAGAACCAGAAGATTATTCATCACAGACCAAGGCCCTTCTTGGATAATATTGCTTCTATCCTCTTCGTTTTCAAAACGAAAGAGGAAAACATTGTTGTTCCACTCGTCGACAAAAAACGGTGCTCCGGTGCGCCAGGCTGCCTTCAGGATATCGAATAGTACAGGTATTCTGAGATTCTTCCCCTGGAACACCTTACCCACAAGGCACCTACTCTTGTTGACCCCTGAATCACCCCAGCCCTCTTCAAGATCCAAGATCCCAAAATCTGCCATTACGAGAGTGATACCAAAAAAAAAAACAAAGAACTGCGAATAAGAGGAGAAGAGGAAAAAAGGGTTGAAAAAGGGTAAAGAGAAGGAAGAATGATGTGGAGGTGAAAGAGTAGAGCAAAAAAGAAAGGGGGTTACGGCGGAGATGGAAAAGAAAGAGGGAGGAATAGGAGAAAACGAAGCAGACAGGCCACTTTAGGGTATTTCTTTCACTCTAGAGAGAGAATCCTAAATTCTTTAGAATGAGGGCTTATCTCTCTCACTCTAGAGAGATAAGCTCTCATTCTAGAGAGAGAATCCTAAATTCTTTATTCTCTCTCTAGAATGAGAGTTTATCTCTCTAGAGTGAGAGAAATACCCTAAAGTGGTTTGTCTGTTTCGTTTTCTCCTATTCCTCCCTCTTTCTTTTCCATCTCCGCCGTAACCCCCTTTCTTTTTTGCTCTACTCTTTCACCTCCACGTATTCTTCCTTCTTTTTACCTTTTTTCAACCCCTTTTCCTTTTCTCCTCTTATTCGCAGTTCTCTATTTTTTATTTTTTTTTGGTATCACTCTCTTAATGGCAGATTTTGGGATCTTTGATCTTGAAGAAGGCTTGGGTGATTCAGGGGTACGTCAACAAGAGTAGGTGCCTTGTGGGTAAGGTGTTCCAGGGGAAGAATCTCAGAGCACCTATACTATTCGATATTCTGAAGGCAGCCTGGCGCACCAGAGCACCATTTTTTGTCGACGAGTGGAACTTAATCGCATATACTGATAGACATCAGGATTGACAACTTTTAGCTACGCTGGAATAACAAGCTTATTTTACTATAGTAACAATATTGGGATTGATAACATGATAAAAAACAATAGGGCAAATTACATTGGCCTCCCCTAAGGTTTCTAACAAATATATTGACCCCCCTCGGGTACTAAAAATTATAGCCACCTCCCTTGCTTTACAAACTAATACTCCCTCTATCCCTTTTTAAGTGTGTTACCTGGGAATTCCAACTATTTTTCTCTCACATCAACTTTTACATCTACTTTCCATTAGTTACCCTTATTAATATAGTGATACCGACTAACTTTTTAAAAAAGAATATACTTTTAAAGGCAAAATAGGAAATGTACCCACTAACTTTTCAAAACACACACTTATTAAGGGACAACCCAAAATGGAAATGTACACACTATAAAAGGGACGGAGGGAGTATATACTTACCCCCTTACCGTTAAATTAGGTTAACGGCGTTAACTTTGAGAACCAAAAGACCCTTATACCCTCCCCACAAGTAGTTTAAAGTGTAATTAACATTAAATACTTTAAATTTACACATATTTTTCATAGTATGAACATATGAAAGGTATAAAAGATAAATTTATTTTTCTAAAGCAAAATAAAATAACTAATAGAAAATTTTAACTTTTTGGAATTTTTTTTAATAACTAATGCCTCTTTTATATATAGTCAAAATATTTACTTTTCAACTAAAAATTCTTTAAATTTTTTTAAAAAGAAATAAAATTTGTACCAAGTTTGGAGAAAAATACAGTAAAAATAAGAAGGATAAATTTGTTATTTTCTTCTCCCTAGTGAACTTTTTGTAGTTATTGGTCCTTTTATCTCTATTGATTTACCTTAATAAGAAAATTTGAAGAAAAAAAAACAACATTTGGACCAATTTTTGGTAAACCAAACTATCCAAAAATTAAATAGAAAACCTAAGAATCTTGATTTCTCCAGCTTAAAGGATTTTTCAACATTTGGACAATATTTAATGTTTATTTATTTCCCCCCAAAAAGGAGTAATTATAAAATTAAATTAATTTTGGTAAAGATAACTTTTGGATCTTCCAACAAATTTTATTATTTTTAGATTTGAATAGACAAGAGAAATCCAGTAAATATTTGATTATATATAAATTAAGACTAAAATAAATCTATCTTTTATACTTTTCATGTGTTAATACTAAAAAATGTGTTAAGTTAAAGTTCGGAAGGTTAATTGCAATTTAAACTACTTACGAGGAGGGTATAATGGTCTTTTTGTTCTCAAACTTAACGCCGTTAGCTTAATTTTAACGGCAAGAGGTTTTTTGTATATTAGTTTGTAAAGCAAGGGAACGAGTTGTAATTTTTAGAACCAGAGGGGAGGTTAGTGTATTTATCAGATACCTGAGGGGAGGTCAGCGTAATTTATCCAAAACCATATAAAGTTTGCAAACTTCTCTACATCATTACTTTTGTCACATGCAATTTTACTCTTAGTTAGCTCAAATAATAACCATTACAATTCTTAAGAATTGATAGACGTATTCAGGGTAATTGGTATAGATGGTTTGACCATGATAACATTAAGGCTTTTTCGTTCTAATTTATGTCAAAATAAACTACAAAATCTATCTTTGCAGAAAAAATATAAATAACTAAAATATATAAAGGTTATACGTATAGTACAATTCTAAAGCTACCTTTAAAAAAAGAAAAGAAGAAGAAGCTAAAGCTTGAATAAATTTATGACCTCCCAAAATATTTAAACAAGGATACATTACGAACACAAAATATGGGACTTAGAAAAACACCCATCAACTTGGGCACATAGTGTGGAGACTTTATATCCAACCCAAATGTTAATTGACAATGAGCAGAGCCGTCCCTCATGTTATGTTATTAAGTGATTTTTCATTCCATAACCAAAAAATATAGTGCCACTACTCCAACTCATGCAACATACGGATTCAAAATAAGAAAAATATAATGGCCCTTTCCTTAGCTTCCCTATATACCAAGACCAACGTAGAAAGGTTGTTACACAAACTATACAACATTTGTGGTAGTAATGAGAAGAATTTGGGAGGGTACCCTCTCGCCACATCAAGGCCGTCCAATAATGTAGTAATATACAATCCGGATTTAAAGTACCATGCGGATTTTCTTTTTTAAATAAGAAAAGGTGTAATTTCAATCCGGACCGTCGGTTGCATTTTTGGACGGCCCAGATACGTCGAAAGGATACCACGTCACTCATACCCTATTTGCACCCAAATTCTTCTCAAGGAGTTTCGTATTCCACCAACATATAAAAAAATGTGCACAAAACTTGAGAACACAAGCACATTTCACACTTGAGGCACACAACGTTTCATGTCCTTCAGGGGCAGCTTCAGAATTTTTGTTCAGCGATGAAAAAAATGTAAAAAAAAAAAAAACATATTGCGTATAATACTCTCTGTTAAAGTGAACATACTTGTTTGATTGAAATGTATTGGCCTAGTTTATTTTGTCTTGTTAAACCATTATCTACTTATTCACAAATTTAAGTGTATCTTCATTTACTTTTAATACAAATGAATTATTCAGAGCCGACAACATTAAATAAAAAAGAATGTAGAAACACTACTCTAAATACATGGTTCGCTTGAACCCCTAAATACATGAAACACTGCTCTATAACAATAATTTCAATGAAATAAGGAAAAAACATAACATAATAAAATTCACGAGCTCATAGTTGTGTTTTGAAACCCAAACTCAAAACTAATGAAATTCACAAGATCAAATAGTGGTTGTATTTTTTAATTCGAGATTAAAGCTAATAAAACTCACTAGGCGGGTCTAGATAGTTTTGAATTTTCACTAACTTTTGTGATCGCCGACAGGCCGGAGGTAGTCGTCGGTCGGAAGTCGACTGGAGGTGGGAAGGGAGTGAAGTGCAAATTTGTATTTGAAGGGTAAAATGTAAAATATTTGAAAGGGTAAAAGGGTATTTTGTTAGAGGTAAATAAAAACTAAATTAATCATTAGTGGGAATTAAGATGCAATCTTCTTATCCTTAGAGGTAATTTTCTCAGACAAGTGTAGTGTACTCACCACAAAAGCCTAATCTTAACTCGTGCGTAAACAAGTTCAGTGTAGTTCTTTAAGCAATGTATGTCACCAGCAGCCAGTGTTCAAAAAGAAGGTATGGGTGGTAGAGTACTCGCCGCCCAGGCGCTAGAAGGTCCCTCACCGACTAGCCCAACTAATCCCCCGACTAGACGCCAAGTACTCGGCCTCGAAGCTAGAAGCTAGCTAGTGCCCCAGCCGTCTTAGGAGTGCCTAGCGAGTTTTAAAACCTTGAGAACAAAAACAAACAAGATAGTGAGAACAGCGACAAGGAAAATCCAACCTGCGGTGCGTGTGATAAGGGAAATTTCACTAATTGTTGCTAGGTGGAGGCTCAAGGTGGGAGGGGAGTCAAATACAATTTTACACTTTACTCTCTCCCCCTCCTAGCAATCACTTTCGCCCGGTGATTACCTTTTGTCCACAACCTCCTCTTGCATGCGATGAGAATTTAGTGAAATTTCAAATTTAGTGAAATTTCAAAAGTACGTAAGACCCACTAGCGAGTTTTATTAGCTTTAAACTCATTAAAAATACAACCAAAACCTAGTGAATTTTCCTTAATTAAATTTATTAGCTTTGAGTTTGTGTGGGTTTCAAAAAACAATAGCGAGCTTGTGAATTTCAATAATATTGAGCTCATGAATTTCACTAAATTTCAAAACAAAGGCTACTCGTGAGCAGTACTGGTGGCAGACATAGCTTATACAACCTTTCACTCTTCTCTGCATATGTAGTAGCAAGGCTGGCCTTGGGGTAAGCTCCCGCAAGCCTCTGGGCTTGAGCAACCCCTTGAGCTAGGTCAACCAAAATTTTTTTTTTTTTAAAAGATATACATATTATATATTAATTACTCCGACTTTTGACCCAATGAGGAAGCTACCGCTGTTGGTAAGTAATGTGCCGTTGAAAACTAATGGCCTGGGTTAAAGTCACCCTGTCATCATTTTAGGCCATTGATTTTTTTGTTTTAGTTTTCTGTTTGATCTATTATGTAGATAAAAATAAAACTCTTTAGTGATTCTAGAGTTCAAGGTTCAAATTTTTTGCACACCATAAATGTTTTTATAAGTACATTTCTTCTCTCTCAGTTTATTTTCATTTTACTTTTAACTTTTGAAATTGAATTTACAAATAAATAAATGTTGACAATAAGGAAACTAAAATAATTTATTCTACTCAACGAATGTTGATAAACAAATATGTAAGATAAAAAAAAATTATTATTAAAATAGTATTTTTACGAAGAGTAAAGTTGATAACATGATTTCTATATTTAACAAACTTTGATAAAGAGATTTAAAATAAATAATTTTTATTGTTTAAATAATATTTTTACTAGAGTTAAGTTGATAACATTTATTTATAATAATTTTTTATAAAAGTACATTTTAGTTAAATTACAAAACTCCACTACCATGTTTGATTTATTTACCTTCTCGAATATATTAAAAATTAAGAAGAATTTGCTTCAAAAAATACAACGAGAAGTTGTTTTCTCTGAACCGGATTGTATTAATTTTAAAGCATTGTATCCAGGATTACATTTTGATTTCAATTTTCAATGTAATTCAAGTTAAAATCACAATATAACCTATATTTTTTGTTACTTGTATTTTTTTTATGACTTAATATTAAGTGGAAAACCAAATTTGGGTCGGGTTTGGACAACCAAAATATCAGAGCCGGCCCTGTGTAGTGGTATACCTATATAAGAGAAAAACTTGCATGCGAATGGGGTACCGTTACGTAGTACCCGTCGCCGCATCCGAGCCGTCCAACATGTTTTGGACAGTCCAGATTAGTAAGAGTAAATTTGTTCCCAAAATATATAAAAATGCTGCCTTTAAATCTGAACTATCCAAAATATGTTTTGACGGCTCGAATGTGCCAAGGGGTACCACCACCGGTATCCTTTCAGCATGCAAATGTTTCTCCCTATATAATGTCTGTCCAATTCATAGTACCGGCAGCCCCCAAGTTTAGATGTTTTCCGTGAGTTCCCTTTTAGGAGGGGTTGTTTGGGAGCCTAATTTTTTTCAATTTTTGCATTTTACTTTTTACACTTTTGGCTCTTTACATTATAGCCAAAATGAATTAGTATGAGTTTTTACTGTGCTTGAAAGATATGTGGGAAGGTATTTTGCAACAAGAGTAGTGTTTGAGAGATATCTGCAGAATATATTCTGTAGGTCTTTTTGTTAATCAAAATGAAAAAAGTGAAAGAGTCATTCTACTGTAAGGCAAGAGGAAGACAAAACACACTCCAATGTATTTTATCATTGTTCTATACATTCTCATATATTCATATACATTTTTCACATATTTCAATACAGTTTTAAACCTTAACGATAGCCTAATAGACTGATTTTTTAATTTTCCTTTACAGAATGAGTTTTGGCTTGTCTCCTCCCAAATACCAAAAGTTGAAAAGATGAAAATGGGAATGGAAAAAACAACCTCCCAAACACCCCCTAAATAGACAAGAATAATACTAACAGGTATCTTTTTTTGAACGGCGAAAAACTTTGTTAATCTTTGAAGAATTACAAAGATTAAAAAGGAAGAAAAGGGGAACACACAGCTAGGAGGCAAAACCTCATTAGAAACCCCAAAACAACCCATAAAGCTAGCAAGATGCCAACTGAACAAGAGCAAAAAACAAACGGAAAAAAAAAACCCAGGAATAGTATTAAAGGGATTCCAATATGCTCTTCAGCCTGAACAAGAAATCATCAATTGAGAAATCCCCAATCCCAGATTTGAATTTCACCCAAAAGGCAATTCTGATCTTCACAAGCTCGGCAGCTTTATCCCAATCAGTGATAGCATTCTAGAAAACACAGGCCTTCCTTAGCTTCCAAATTGACCAACCAACTACCAATGGAATGACATCCCAGTCCCAGGTTTACTAACGGGTATCTTTATTGATAAATCTGTGAGTACAGATTTTGTAAATTTTTTACAAATATGTTGTTTTGGGCCATCTCTGGTTCACACAAGAACGATCGGAGTCGTTAAGGTTTTTCAAAATAATATTTACTAATACTTCGTAAAAATCAACTAAATCGAATATCGGGAAATACTCTATTGGTTCATTTAGTTTTTAAAATATTTGATTTAGTTAATTTTTTATGGAGTACTATATTTTGAAAAACATGAACAACTCCGATCATTCGTGTGGGACCTCGAAGAGGCCCAAAACAGCAGATTTTGTATGATTTGTACGAAATTTGTGCAATAAAAAATGTACCAACAGTATAGTCTTAATCTTTATGGGAAGCATGTGGTGCAACGCATATCACAACCGTCCATCTTGAAAATCAATAGTTCGGATTTACTGAAACTTTCTTACCGGTAAGAGTATACTAAATCGATAAGAAAGTGTCTGCAAATCTAAACCATTAAAAAAATCTACAGGGGTGTCGGGGGCGGCGAGTAACAATCTGCACTTTTGATTATAATTTTTTAAATTCTAAATTCTCTCGTTGAAACGAACCAATATAAAAAAATTGTACAGTACAAAACTAACAAGAGCAATTTTTTTTTAACAAAGATACACAATAATTGCAAAAAGATTATTAAGTCATATAATGTCCATGTGAATTGGATAGTCGTGGTGGAGTTTAAGAGACAATATAAAAAAAATTTCATGAGCATAAACTCTCCTTGCATTTATTTGTTTAAATACGAAATTGAAAAGATAAAAAAAACTTTTTTTATTACAATTGTTAAAAAGGAAAATCCTATAAACTCAAACAAGGCGAGTAATGCAAATTTTTGATGCATAATTTCAGCTTTAATATGAATTTGATTCACACGAGTCTTTTTTTTCATTGAACAATTTATTGTCACAAACAACATAATTAAATCGAAACTATAAAATATAAGTTTGTTACACAATTTAAATAAAAGTGAATTTGTAAAAAAATAGTAAAATACTTTTGTTATTAGAAAAAAATGCATATAAAAGGAAGGAAATAGAGAGAAAATTTTGTATATTTATTATATCCAAAAAAAATTGGCATTAAGTGTATTAATTTAGTGACATTAAAGTGTATTACTAGGGGTATTTCGGTCCTTTTCCCAAATATGTTAACACCTTCTGTTGAAAAGTAACGGAGATGGGTACTTTTTGTTGTTTCAGAAAAGCAAGGGAGGCTAGTGTTATTTCAGAAACCTCAGGGGAGGTTTCTGTTTGTGTTAGAAACCTCAGGGGAGGTTAGTGAAATTTTCCCTTTTTATTATTATCAAACTCAACTGATTTGCTCTAAAGCTGACCACATAATTTATAACAATGAAAAACCTGCAAGTGGTGGCTAGCTCATGCGATGGAGCTCTAGGATGCCCCATACTGCATCCCGGGATCGAGTCTCATTCCCCCTTCCCCCATCTAATAGCTTAGGAATGACGAATGACAAAAAAACAATTATAATGAAAAACCCTAAACGAATTAGGAAGGAAAGAAAACATGAACTAGGAAATAGGGCAAAGAAAGAAAACAAAATAAGGAAAGACAATATTTACCAATCAAGCCTCAATCAAAGAAAACAAGAAAATACTAGCAAAAACTAGGGTGCAAAGAAACTGCAGCCCTTTTTAGCTCAATGAGCTCCAAATACATCCTCTACTCTGAACAAATAATCATCCAGAAAAATGAGCACGCAGATTTTACCAATCAATTTGCAGTATCTTAACAGTAAACATTCTTTCAATTATATCCGTCTTCCTTTGTCTCGGGACGATACAAGGTTCTTAGCGATTTATGAGTAACTAAACACAAGCCAAAGATTTTCAGCAACTTGGCACATGGCGTCCTGCCACTGAGCAGGAACGCTGCCACATGGAATTCCGAGAGAGGCGAGAAGTATATTTCTCTGATTTGAGAAATTTAGGCATACACCTAGTTAGAGATTTTGGCATTACTCGAATTTGATTCATCGTTGATAGAGATGGTATGACCTTTTCCTTGACGCAAGTTCCAGTCTAACACCTGAGTACCAGCATGCATAGGTTAAATTGCGTGTGCGCATGCTGTGTTTTGTTCAGATGTAATAAATCCACACAGCGCCTCTGAAGCTTAACTCTCTTAAGCGCAAACCATGATTCCTCCATGCCAACCCATTCTCTAATCATCCCAGCTAACTCAATAATCGAAGCACCAAGTTCTTCTCAAAAGCAGTGGTTCAAAATTGAACATTTTTCGAGTTCTAAATCAAAAAGTATACCTCTTCCTGGTCTTCCACAACTCCAGAATACTAAATCATCAAAATCATGACGACAATTAATAGCAACAACAAAATGGATATTTATTTTATAAAGGTTACAGTAATGAAAATGCATATTTCATTTGCTATAGAAATCAAAATACAATGCTTTCAAGTTTCAATGGAGGCTAGGTAATCAAAAAATATATCCAAAATTCAGACCAAGTTTCAAGTTTCTTCTAGAACATTGGTCATGATTAGTCGTAAACAAAACACGATAGATAATTTATTCGAAGAGGGAACAACCAAAGAAAGTTAAATTCACTAACCTTCATGTTAATTCCTATTTGAAGTATACATTGTGCTTTAGTCAGATCCGGGGGTTCCTTCTTCTTTGTCTTTGCACTTCAGCTTCATTCATCCAATCGGAGAGCCACAGGAGACCCTTGTAACCATAATACATTGCTGCAGCTAGAGCCAATAGAAGGATAACAAATAGAAGAATCCTCTGCATGGTAGCCGTGATTTTCTGTTCAAACGAGTAGTTTCCGTTGTTATGCAAATAAAGCTGCTTAGATCAATGCATGCTTCAACTGTTAAAAATGGAAGGGAAAAAAACAAACCTGAAATCTTGAAATTTGTTTCGATTCTTTTGTCCGATCACGTCTTTTTCTCCGTTTGGGTACATAACTTTCAGGATCCGGCTCCTTATTCTAAGAGAGAAAAAACATGAAAATTGAGTTTAGCTCAGTCTCAGTGAATGGATTCATTAATAAAGACTTTCAATTAGCTCACCAATAGAGAGCCAAGGTATAATAAATAAAATTTCCAATCTTAATCATGCAAGATTGCACAAAGGTCATTACACAACAACTTCCTCAAACCCCAGTTTATGGTGGTTGACATTTATTTATGCCCAGTCTCTCTCCAGTATGCGTCATTGCACAAAAGTAAATGCATATCATCTCCACATCGTCACCATTGGTAGGGATGCTTGTTTACCATGAAGGGGTGACACGGCAAAAGAAGTGCAAATTACACACTGCAGAAAGCAAGTCATGGCACAGATAGATACATAACAGGTGGACAAAGCCCACCCCAGCCTCTGGTCTGCCTAGCAAACCAAGAAAGATGAGTCACGGGCTTGCATCACCAGCCTCTAAGAGAACCAAACCTCGAAACAAAAAAAGCAAGTTTGCTTTCAAGATTGCCTACATTTTGCAGGCAGATTCCTCTTCTTTCGGTTCAAAGGCAACAGGATAACACAGTAGGAGTTGCTGTTGTATGACTCATTAAGCCTCGAAACACCAATCAAGGCATGATTCAGTCCAATGTCTCTGATACTATTACCAAGAAACTTCATGAGCAACCCTTATTGAAACCTTATTTCTTTTAGTACACTGGCAGTTGCAAAATGCCCATTGCGAGACACTAATTTATCTGTATGTAGCTGTCCTCATCGTTGTATCAAACTTTTTCAACCGATGGGAACACAGGTTCCAGCATGTTGTCGCCAGAATTTTTAGAGCAATTCACGAAAGTACAATTATATGCACGGTATTCGTGTTGAGCGTATCTCATATTACAGGTAATTTTCATGGATAGTTGTCCTTCCAAAAAAGTTTTAAGTTAGGCAGCTCTCATGACGAGTTTCATTGCACCTCAGTTCTATGTACTTTTGCTGATTATACTGTAACATGATAAAATACGACTTAAAAAAAATCAGATTTCAGTAGCTGTTCAAGTAGTTTATGACACATTCCATTTTTAGAACACTAAATTATATTTCTTGAAGATGGCATTTTTATTCTGCAAAAGCATTAAATCAATAGCACTAGATTTTGACTTCGAATTGAAGAGGGATGCAGATCAGAGGGGTACCCTTGTCAGAATGCTGTCATCTTATTGTGCCAAATGCTCACAAAATAAAGTGGATCTCCATCAAAGGCATACATTTTTATCAAGAAAAATGAAAAATCAAATCGAAGGTATACATGAATTACCTCTGAAACTAGAGATTTGCGTTGTTGCAAATCTGCAACTGCAACCTGTACTTTACCCCTGCAACCAGAATTACAAGGAAGAAGTCCCAATCCGTATTGACTTTTATATACATCTTTAGGATCACTACCGGCACCCCGATAGGCCGCTTGAACATCTTGGCACAACCATTCCTTTTTCAAGGTTTGGCATCCACAACGAACAGTAACCTTCAAGAAGATGGATATGAAATTTGTAAATTAATCAGAAATGGGTAGGCGACATTGTTAGGGTCTACATATGCTCTAAAAAAATTCAAGTAGATGAAGCATCTATAGGTGCTATATCGCTTTACAGGCAATGACATGATTAAAAAAGGTTCTTCTTTAGTTCTAGCAAATGAGAATTAAGAATTGCTATAATAGCGTCTAAATCACAACTGGCATCCTGAACCGTCTTCACGCGGTTAAGAATTTTTGAACTTTGAAATAGATCGACCTAACAGTTAAGAGTTAATTCTTCTAAGAATGAACTCAGTAATAAACTCCTTATGAAGAAACATGTATTATCTGTCAGTTGTATGAGCTAACAAAATGGAAACTTAATTTGTTACTTTCTGGAGACCTTCCAACATCAGTGACCATGTGTTTTAGAATTTCCTGAGTCAATAACAGTTTATCCAAACAGTAAGGTTAGCTATTTTATTATTGTGATCCTATCTTAACAATTCGAGATAATGAATGAGCTGAGAAGCTACTCTCTAGTCTCTACTCCACTGTGGGATTAGATTTAAGGCTTCTTTGATACGTCTTAGTACTTCTATTGATACATGCGGACACTAAAAGCAATATTCTGTTGGACATTACTACATTCTTGGAAAACAGTAGACAGGTTTCAAACTAAACATAGACCATAAACAGATTATTGACTACTTATACCAGAATTATGCACATTCATGATACAGTAAATATTACCTTTTTAGAGCATTTCTCAGGTGCAGGGCATTGACCAGGATGACATATCTCTGGGCATAGATGAGTACAATAAGGTAGTTTTCTGCATGCCAACACCAAAAAAATAAAGAAATAAATAAAAATAAAACAAGAGTAAACTCATTACAATTTGACCATAAGAGTCTTCTGTACTTTCTATTCAGCTAGTGCCTAGCGGTATCTACTTTATAAAATATAAACTTTTCTGCTTTGATAAGGATGCCACAAGACCGGGGATATGATATAATAAGCTTTCCTGCCTCAGTAGGGATACCAAAAGATCCGAAGAAAAAGGAAAATATGATTGGCCAAAAAGCAACAAAAAAAGGAAAAGACAAGAAAAGCAGAAAAAGCATGACTACCGATGGCAAGGCCCTCGACAAGAACGAACAGCAATCTGTTCCTTTTCGGGCAAGCTGTTGTAGTAGAGGCACTCAAAAACATGAACCATGGAACCACAGTGACATGATCTTTTTATCAAAACTTTGCAAGGCGGACATTCACCAGGATGACAGTGCTGGGGGCAAGGATGTGGACATGTTGGTTGTCTCTCCTGAATAATAAGACAATTCAAGAATATCAAATGAAAAGGAATTGCAGCAGACAAATATTTCTTGTAAGCTACAAAAGAAATATTTGCCACAGCGAGTTAAAACTAAAACATTAAAGCCCACATTACTGAAACTGCAGTTTAAAGCCATATAGCCGCTTACCTTTTGGCAAGGAAGATCACAATATTCACAGGATTCGCCTCTTTCATGTTGTCCCAATGATGAAGACCCGATCTTAAGGGCATGACAAGTTTTTGTACAATAATGATTGCCACAAGGAAGAGGATTGCCACACAAATAATCGCATGAAAATTCTGCTTTGTGCGAGCAGATCATCTGTAACAAGGAAGAAAGGATAACAATATAAACATCGACAACAGAAAACGAAGTATCACATTTCAAAACACAAAGTCAGCAAGTTGAAACGTTCACAAAAAACAGCTTTTGGAAAGATCTAAGACCAACCATCCTCTCTGCTCCAAGGTGTTCACCAACACATGGCCTCCACACTAGTTCAGGGCAAGGGGGACATGGCAAGCCAGGAGTACAGTCACTCTGCTTATTCAACTTCTTTTTCTTTGGTTTCAATGTGAATTCTGGATTAGCTGGAGGTTTTGGGCCATGACACCTAAATGTGACAGACAAGAAAGAAGAACAGTTTTACACAAGAAAAGAGAGAAGAATAGACGTTAGGAAGCCGATAAACATCAAACGCTGCCAGCAAAGTTAGGAAGCTGATAACCTTAGTTTGCACTTGTGGCCGCAAGGATATTCCTCTTCACAGATTAGCCGACATGGGGGGCAAGCTCCATAATGGCATTTGTGAGGCTGGAAAAGGAAGACAATTGTTGCTCAGAAAACATCATAACCAAAGTAATGCTGTAAATTATGCCACGAGTGCTAAAAATGTCCTCACCTATACCCGATACACATACAAATAGGACTCAAAACACATGAAAGTGATAAAAAAAAATATGTATATATCAAATAAAGAGGACTCAATAGATAGCCCAGTTCCTTTTCAAAAAAAGAAAAGAAAAAAAGAAAAAAAAAGATAGCCAAGTAAAAATGCTAAAACCAACATATAAAAACAGCAGTCTGTGTTAAGGACTTGAGGGAGATCTCAACTGCATAACCCCATAAGTTTAGCCACTGCAAAGTTTGGAATACATAGAATATAAGCACAAGAACTGGGGAAAAAAATTAACAAGTGTCAATTGACCCAAATGCTTCCAAATTTAAAGACTTTATAACTCAATTTTTTTGCGGTTGCAGAAGCATTTTGCTATAAAAACAGATAACTATGCAGAGACCAAGCAGGTATAGCCAACAGTACCTTGCAAATTGATCCATGCCTGCATAAAGGAGTTACGCGACATGGTTTGGGACATTTAGGGGGCTTCTGTTCCATTTCAATACCACAAGGAACCTGATACAAATATGCAGAAAAATATTTCTAAACATAGAGAAATAAAACAGTGACTGCCTAGTAGCAAAAACTTAACTTGAAAACTTAAATGGAAACTCAATACAAACAATGAGATATTCCAAAGCACCAAGGTAAAGTTAAAGTCACGGTTCTATATGCAGTAATCAAGCCACAGTTATGCAGATGATTTGCTCAATTTTTGGATGTCATTTCACCGAATTCTCTTTTGTTGGATTTGGCAGGCAAGGTTGTTGTATGGGTGTTTTCGTAACTAAATATGCTGTTGAAATATTATTAATCAATGAGTAAATAGCTTTTAATGAAAATCAGCTACCGTTTTTCCTAATTATTATCCCAAGGTGTAAAGTAAAAGTCTAAGATTATTTGTGCCTTTTATGCTCCAACTCCATCATTCGGTTTGCATGAAGAATTTTCTAATCAAACTCCACATACAGACTCAAGATAAGTTCATAAATTATGAAATTGTTTCAGTTTGTGAATGGTGTGTTTGTAAATAACAAATAAACTTGGCAACTCAAGCAGATGGCATGGCCTTAAGTCCAACTTTCCAACGTTAGCAAAGTTTGAGGTAGAAAGCAAGAGGTAAACCAATGCATGAAGCCACTGCGAGAGCAGCAAGGAAGAGAAGTTACTGGGTCAAGTTCATTCCTAGTCTTCACAAAAGATTTTGCCAATATGCACAACATACAATTTACAACAGGCATGCAAGTACTTCATCAACACTATGAAGAGTGAATTGCAGAAACTGTAGTAACCAAGCTCTCACCTCAAAGTGTGTCTCTCCACATGCACACGAAATTGTCACCATCAATGGGCAAGGAGCACATGCACCTCTACACAAAAAAAATTCTCATGATTATCGTATGTTGCATTACATACTATTCAGAAACTTACAAGGTGCCAATTATTCAATTTCCAAAAGCTTTCCGAAACTAATGTATCATTTGTTAAACATCAAATTCTAAAGCTAAGCGTAAACTAACACGCATCAAATTCTGAAGTTACGTGTAAAGGAACCAAAAACAAAAATTGCTGTAGCTACTTCAGATGAGCATATTTGCATGATATCTCCACAAACCATCCACAGTACACTACAGCCAGCAGATTAAAGACTCCATGGGAGCTAAGATGGTTGAGACGTTGACAAATTCACATACTTAAAAGAATATACAAAAACAAGGACAGGAGTATCACCGACAAGAAGTTGGCGGACTACAACTATAGGAAACAGGGCATATTAGTTTTAAAAAATCCCAAAATGGTTTCCAATACAAACAATGTAGTGGGACTATTAGTGCATCCTTCTCGTTAACAAGCAGGCAAGGAACCTTCTTCTTAAATGCTACGAGTACAAAAATGAATCAAAACAGCACGACATACCTATGGCATGGAGCAGGACACTTGTGGTTCTTACACCTAAGTCTCCGATCACAAACCTGACACTTCCAAAATTTAGCAGAGCCATAAAATTGTCAAATAGAGAACAACCAATTTGATTGACATAGTAAGACATACCTCTGAGCAAGGGGGACAATCGCCATCACAGCAGCGCCGCTTACAAGCATGTCGTCCACAATCGCGCAACGTCTGGCACTTCCTCTCACATGCCAAATCTTGACAACAAGGAACCTATTCTATATTCAATTCAAAGTGTTCGATTCCTACTACCACTACACATAAAAACAATACAAGCATTTCTTCACAACTCAAAATTTCAGTACAATGGCTAAGATCTTTACCTCTTTCTTCAAGCTCCCACACCTGCACGACTTGAGAACAACAACCCTGCACGTCTCAACACAAGGTCCCCGGTGGCACCTCTCTGGGCACCTGTGATAACCACAACTCAACATCTTACCACAAGTTGCCCCACAAAGGGGCACCAAAACATCACAAGCCATCCCTTCATACACTCTCTTCCCACAAGGGCAACTTCGCTTCCCCTGAAGCAGGCATTCCCCGCATTCCCCCACATGACACCCTCTCTCGCATGAATGCTTCCCACACCCGAGCATTTTCTTGCAAGGGGTCCCACACCGGAAATCCCGATCGCAACACTCCCTCTCCTCCTCCAACCTCCCGCATTGGCACTTATAAACCCCCTTAGCCTTACACGGCGGGCACCCGCCCTTGTGACAAATTTCCCCACACCGGTGTTTTCCACAATCCAGTAACCTAGAACAAACCCCATTGCACGAGAAATCCTTAAACCCGCACCGCCTAACATCCTCCACCGCGCCGCAGAAGCACCGCGATTTCACGAGCTTCGGGCAGGACGGGCAAGGTCCGGGGTGGCACAACAGAAGACAGAAATGCCCACAATTGTGCTTTAAACTCCGGTCACAAACCTCGCCGCACGAGTGGGGCAAGATCCACGGATCAAGCGGTGGGTTTTCTAATTTGCCGCAGAAGCAGAGGTAGGTTTTGGGGATTAGGGTTTTGGGGTAGTCGAGGCGGCATTTAGGGCAGTTCCAGAGGGAGATCTCGTTGGCTTTGGAAGCGGAGATGGGGAGGCGTGAGGCGGCGCGGGAAGCGGCGAGGTCGGAGGACTGGCGGGCCCAGCTCTGGATGCAGAGGAGGTGGAAGACGGCGGAGCAGCCGGAGGTGCAGGACCAGGTGGGGTCGGAAGGGCGGATGCGATCGAGGCAGATGAGGCAGGATAGGGCGCCGGAGCGGGATGAGGTTAGGAAGGATTGGATCTTGGCGAGGTCGGGGGAGAAGTGATTGGAATTGGAGATCTCGATGTAGGAGCGGAAGATGGTGGAGGAGAGGTCGGTGTGGAGCAGAGAGGAGGAGGTGGTGGGGCTGGCGGTGTCGGAGTCGGAGTTGGAGTCCGGTGGGGAGGAGGAGAGAGGAGGTGGGAGGTGGATTGGTGAGGTCATTTTGGGGATTTCGGAGGACTGGACTGTGAGTTTGGGTGGGTCGAGGTTTTGTTTGTTTTATGTTTTGTAGTTGGTGTTTTCAACTGTTTGCGCGCGCGCGGAAATAAATTACTACTAAAGTAAGATACATTCGTGCATAAAATTTTTAATTTTCTTTTTCACCAAATTAAGATTTCTTTGAATTGGTTTAAAAAGAGTTCCGAAATCAAATGTGAGAGTACTTTAGTTTGTAATATAAAGATTGCTCGATTTTGATGATGAACACGTAGAAGGGATGGAGAGAGTATAATACTCCCTCCGTCCCAAAATAGATGTCCAAAATCACTATTCATGCCTCTAAAAAAATTATCTAAATTTTTTAAGCTATGATGAATTATATATGCAATATGAACTTTGTTTGATAGATCTTGCTTATTTTTCTTAAAAAAAGTTTTTGAAATAATAAGAAATATTATAAAATAAGGAATATAGATAATTTTTTAAGGGATATAAATAGTGGTTTTAGACATCCATTTTTCGGATTATGGGAGTAATTTTTATTAAGGGTGATAACAATCAAGGCCTGCGGGTTTTTTTTTTGTCTTACTCGTTAACTTTCGCATACTCAATTTCCATTTTTATCAGCAAAAAAGAAAAACGAAGTTCTGCTCACTCAATTTCAAGATAATTTTACACATTAAGCTTGTATAATTTTTAGCCATTTTGCTCATAATTCGACATGTTTTAGACCTTAAGTTGTACACTAGCAATTTACTATGGTTTTGCGGTTGGTGCTAGCTTCTTTTTTCTATGCGGTATACATCGAAACCTGTAAAATGAAGAGCTTGTGATATGAATGGATCCGCGGTGAATCACGACAGGATTCACATCTTAGTCAGAGTTCAACAACGATCATGCACTACCAAAAGTTCCAGTTAAAGAAAATGGCCCAGCAAAAACACTGCAAATTTGCTTATCACAGTTCAAATTTACAAAAGAGCAAACACAGAACATAACCATCTTCATCCACTAACTTATTCTATTTCCTCTCATCTTTTACAACAAATTGCAAGACAGCAAGTCAGCAATCCTAGTACATAATCTACGTAATGAGCTCTAGCGTGTGTGTATGAGACAAACAGAAAAAAGACTCCGAACTCACGTAAACTGAAACCGCATAAGAAGCTTTACTGATTTATATTTCTCGCCCTTCTCGTCGTAGAGAGGGACTGCTCGGATCCCAGGTCTTAGCTCCGAGACAGGCAAACATGCATGCCCACCAAAGTCGTCCTTCTCTGTCTTGTCATATTCTCTGACTTCAATTCGAAGCAGAGCCAGTTCTGGAACCGTCAATGGGAATGTGAACTCTTCGTCCCAAACAGGAGCCCAGTCATCACCAATCACCCTCGTTTTCTTCTTGGCTGAATCAGCTGGAACTCCTACAATATAAACCTGCAAACCAGAACAAACAGTAGAATGATATGAATTTGCTTGGCTTCAACTGAAACATGTATGAATGGAATTTATGTAAGAAAGTGGACAAATCTGAATAGCGTCAGATTCCACATTTACATACTACCACAAGCATTTGTTTCCACATAGATATTGGAAATGGTTGAAACTTTTGGAAGTGTACTTGCCAAATAAATGTAAATCAATCAGCTAATAGATTGTAAAACCAGCTGTATCTAGTGAACAAGAGATATGAAAGATTTTGGTAGAGCTTTTCTGAAGTGCAGTAGCAAGAAATGCCGACTAGTGACCAGAATTGTGTCATATAGCCAATAAAAAGGAAAAACAGAATGTACTCCTACTAACCTTTGTGTAGAAGTCCGGGGGTGAGTACGTGTCAAAGTGTGTAGGACTAAAATCCAGACTCCATCCATCCCCCATATATACTCTCACCTGTTAAGAAAGACAAATACTTCAATACAATATATCACAAGGCAAATGATATTCACTTTCAAGCCATTTCGAGTCACTAACCTTTAAAGTTTTCTTCACCAGCAGTGCTGTTTTAGGATCAAACACCTCATTATTTGGACCTTTCATCATGAGAAAATCAGGTTTCTTCACATAACCACACCCTCCATTGGATCTGAACATCCCATGCATTAAGCGGAGTGATTTTCCATATCCCTATTCTCAATGAAGCAACAAAAGCGACTAAGTACATGTACGAGGGAAGAGAGAGGGAATCATAGCATTGAACATAAAAGCTCATGATTATAGAGGATATGGCACACACACTACTTTAAACTCAAGCCCATGAAAAGTAATCCAACTTAAGGGGTTTTATCTGATGAGATAGAGTAAAATATTAAAGTTTAGAAACTGATATGGCTGAAGTTTGGACAAACACGAGCCTAGCAAGGCCTAGAGAGCAGAAAGTAACTCCGTTACCCAACCTAACGAGTATGACTATGCAACGGAGGTTGGTTAGTGGCTTAGTGCATGGAGCACATACTACAACTATAGGCAGTGCATGCTCCACAAAATTGACATGCAGTCCGCAAGTTTAGATTTTAACAGTGAACCTGATTTTCCGTTTTAGTACTTGAGAGAACAAACCCCATGTCAGGTACTTTCTGCCTCTCTTACGTTCTACCATTTTTGTCTGCACATCAGGTACAAATATTTAACACAGAAACTTGAAACCAACCTGCATATTGAATGCAACCATCTGAGCTCCATGTATCCATGCAATAAGGGGCTCGAAATTTGAGGAGGTGACCCGGATCCCCTTTGGATATACCCTCAGAAGATTCTTCTGTGTGAACCTGTAAAAGTAAGAGGAGAATGTCAATATATTAATAAAAAAAGAAACGCAGCAGCATTCCACTAGCCCACTGACGCAGAAAAGTTAATATTTGAACTTAGTTCTGGGAGAGCTAAAAAGCAAATAGACATCATGGCTACCTCACAAGGTCAGTTCCATAATATGTAGCTGCCTTTTGCAGTGCTTTTTCGCTCAAGCTAAGGCGTTCAACTTTATCAATTCCACCCCTTAATGCCTCCCTCAACCCCTTCTTTGGTTTCCCAGCATGAATTGCAATTAGATGCTTGTATTGAGGTGGTCCTAGCTGGCATGATTTTGACTCATAGCCATCACTGTCGTCATCATCCTGATCAGTGTCATTCTGCCAAAAATAACGAAATTCTAAGGTGTGGAAGTAATAAAGCATCTTAGAACCCATAACAATGCAATATTCATTTCAAGATAATAAACTGATGAAATAAATTTAGTTTTAAACTCACCTTGTCATCAGGATCTGGCTCAGCTGTTTGGTCCTCCGACTCCTTTCCCAGTGCTGCTTCATCAGATGAATACCTCTCTGTTTGTGAGCCATTTTCTCTTTCCCTTGGAGACTTAAATTCCAGGTATTCTTTTGGTGGTTTGGTTGAAAGAATAATTCGATATTTTAAGGCTTCTGGTGAAGGGAATTCTTCTAAGCACCCGGATTGCGGGTAACACAACATTTCTCCGAAAGTTTGAGTGACCATCTGGAGGGAGTTTTGATTTTTGTTAGCGTTGAACCGAAGTTATGTTGGAAATTTGAGGTGCGAAAGTAAAGAGGATGTAGAGGAGAAGCTAACCTCTGCAACCTTAGCCTGAAGGTCAGCTGTAAGGTGGTCCTCCAAAGTTATAATGAGAGGGTATGGAGATTTTACAAAAGCATATTCTTTGATGGCCTTCAAACATTTGATCAGCGACACAGGAGTCGTCAGGGTCCTAGATTCATTCAGATGTTGAGATTTTGCAAAACGTTAAGTCAGTAATGAACTCCAGGAAATGGGATGTACTTGAGCTTCTTTTATGTTTAGCATTATGAGCTCATACTAACAATCCATATTCAAATGCAATAAGATGCAAGGCAAAGTTACCTGGATTGTGTTATTAATTCTCAGAATAGGAAACCTAAGAATCAGTCAGTTATTATGTCATCTATTATGATGTTTCCCATGAAAAATCAACATTTGGTTCTGAAAATTGCATATGAGAGAGAAACCCAACTTTCTGAAAAGCTTCCCTTCAAAAAATTATTAAAAGCTTGCTGAAGTCTAGAGATTTTCAATGACGGTCAAGCAGATATCCATCATGACATTCTATCCATGACCAGGTACACAAATCAAAGTATTTACAGCACAACAACCACCATGAAAATATGTGTAGGTGATCGACTCAGAAAAGGAACAATTTGAAATGAATCCATACCTTCCATGAAGAACATGAACTTCATCTTTTGCAGAATTTGGCCACAAATCTAGTTCTATTACTCTCACACCTCTTTGCAGAGCCTTTATGATTGGTATGCTGCTGCACTCACTGCTCAGTTGGTTTCCTGTTAGGTATGAATTGTGCCCTGTATATATAAAATAATGTTGCAACGGAGCAGTCATATCATGGTGGACCTGAAATGACATAAGTTGTCAATAGAGGATTAAAACTTGTCTGGCCGGATTGTTCAAGGCACTCTAGATCTAAAATTCAAACATAAAACAACATTCAAAATGAGTAAGATCACAGAGTAATAATAGCAGAAAAGCATGTTTGAGCTATGTTACATGGACTCGGGTACGAGTATTGGGTGCGGGTGCATATCCAAGCGTAGGACCTTCCTAGGCTTAAATGTTAGGATATTGGGATATGTGTTCCACAACGGGAAACGGGTACGGGGACACGTCCTGAACACCTGTTTGTAGCATATATTGCATGATTAGAGCAGGTTATATATTGTATATTATACTTGGTAATTTATTTAAACAACAAGAGTTAAGAAAAATGTATTTTTTCTATTTCATCTCCATTTGAAAGTCTAGAAATATCGCTTTTCTAGCTAATTTGGTATTCTTTTTCTGTAAATATCATCCAATTAGAGGATCCGAGTGTCCAAAATGGATATGCGTGTCGGACATAGGACACGGGTACTTCAGCCAAAATGAAGGATCCATGTAACATAGTGTTTGAGTACTCAGAAGCATGTAACATAAAGCAGAACCCCATTCCTCATATCAAGTGTCATCCTCATCATGTTGCAGATAGGCCATAACAGAAGAGCTACAATGAAATCCCAATTAACCTAGTCACTGAATTAGACAGAATCTAAAGGATAATGAGCTTCATCAAAGGGAAATGATGAGAATAGCAGTGCTCATAGACTCATAGTAATGGACTATTTCTTTTGATTCTCATGCTTTACATTACTTTGTTCTGTATTACAAGAACAGGATTCGTGTTTTGTGTCCTCAAGCAATCCCCTGTTTGAGGGGACATGAGTCGTCAGTTCACAGAAAGTCTGGTCTGGGCAAGCCAGTTTAATACTAGAACTATATTTTACACTACTTACTACTAGGCCACTGATCCACAGCAAAGGTGCAGAAGCACTACCCATTACATCCGCAAGTGCTTGCCTTTCAAACATTTCGAATGGACTTTGCATTGATTTTCGTTGTTAAGAAACTCAACTCAACAGACCTTTATGCGACTGACTTGCGATCAACTATATGGATCCAGTTCACCCAGTAGATTATATTCCTTTAAGTATATGTTATGGGCCATTGTGGAAAACAATGAACTTCGATTCAGTCTCTTTGCCATTGACAAAATTCCATAATTCCACTGCTGGAAACTCATTTATGACGAGCAATCGATAGTCGGAAAACAAATAGCATGGTACTTACTACTTACCATTGGCACCACGTCATGCGCTATTGATATTTTAGTGTTCACATCTCTTTGCTTATAGAACTAAACTATGCACTTTTGCTTTTTGGAAAACAAAACTGTTCCATAAAAAATTAAAATACTATTAAGAGTGCTGAAATTTTACCAGGGCCATAATCAACTACGTCAGCCTATATCTGCCAATTCGCCCTCTCCAGGGCCGTAGTTTAGTCCAACCATAAGTATTCCTTCCCCATGCTTAACCCCCAACGCATCAAGTAAAATTTATCGCAGTGATCGAAGCATCTTAATATATTTTCTCCAGAGTCCCGTATAATGCCCAAATAATATTTAGTTTGCAACAGCATTCATGGACTCCTAGTTCAATTATTCAAAGTAGCTTTCAATTACAGAAACTGCTAATAGTTTTCAGTTACTAAAACTAGATCAAATAAATCGATACCTATTGAGAGTAAACAATAACAGTATCCGTTGGGAGGATTACAGACAGACCTAACCTTTACCAATATAAGCATAATCTATGCATAAAGTGACTGCTCTCATAAAATTTTACCACTGAAACAGTGGTCCCCTATACCTCCAAAAATCAAGTCAATGGACGTCATGCTGCGAAACCAAGCCCTCGAATCAAAATTGAAATCAAAGTCGAAAGGCATCAGAGATGGCAGTCCTAGTGACCCGTAAAAATTATGTGCTCATTAAACTCAGTGGAGACTTCCGCTTTGTCAAGCCACAAATAAATACTAGTCCTCCAAACTTCAATCCACTACCATTTTAATATCTATACACGTTCAATCTATCAAAAGCTTCAATTCAAGGATACATATGCGCAATACATACATACTCAGGTGTATATATATTTATAGAGACAGAGAGAGATACCTGTGATTTGATAGGGCCATTGAGATCGTCGAAGAGGAGGAAGTGAAAAAAATCGTCAAGAGTGAAACCTTGGCGGGTGGAGTTGGTCAGGTGTCGTCTCCGATCGAGAACATTGTGGATGATTCGATCCGCATCGGAGACACTAGAAACTTCCTCCCCTTGAAACTCGACGAGAAACCGTACCAACTGATCGGCCGACATCATCTCCGATCCACTACTCCCCGCGGCGTACTTGGCGTACGCCGCCTTCACGTCCGGCGGCGGCTCCGCCACGTGTACCCTGAACTTCCTCGTTATGCACCCAAACATCTTGTAATTCATACTCCCCGTTTCCTTCCTACTCTCCATCTCTCTCTCTCTCTCTCTCTAGAATTCTCCCTCTTTCTCTCTCCCAAATGTACGTATCGATTGATCTGAAAGTGAAAACTTTATTGCCAGAGATTCCGTGTATTGGGTTTTTCGATTTTTGTTGTGATTTGTTCGCCGGAGGGTGGGAGATGACGGAGAAAGAAAATTAAAATTTAATTAGGAGGTTTACGTTGACGACTTTACGTCGATCTTTCTTTCCTCAGGTAAGCCTTTTTATGTATTTGGGGGAGTTTTTGAAGCTTAATCGTTAGACGTGCCTTTCTTTAATAACCGATGACTTTAAAAATACTACTCGTACTAAAAGTTTAACTACCGTGTGCCGTTCACACGCTTTTCCACGCTTTTAGTATGTGTTTCTCTTTCCCGCCATTTCATGTTTCTCTTTCCTCGCATTTTCGTCTTTTTTATTTTTATTTTATTTTTTTATTTTGGAGTACTTTTGTAGGGTAGTAGTACTAGGAAGGAAGAATGGTCGAACGTTGTTCCTATGAGCAGGGACGGACCTATGTGGGATCCGGTAGGAGTCCCCACTCGATTTTGTAAAATTACAACCTAATTTGGCCAAATTAGAACCAGCACAATAGATTCCTTAAATCTTCTCATCTCTCTATTATACCCGGTCAAGCATCAAATTTCAGCTCCAAGAGCCTCTACAAATGGGTTGGTAAAATACAAAAGGGTGGGTGAAGTGTACATTGACTCCCCAAAATCCACCCCATTTGAGGAGGAGTGACTGTTCACACCCTTTCCCATTAATAAATCATATTTGCGTCTCTCTCTCTCTCTTTCTACACTACCTAGGCAACTCCCTCATGACTTGTTGGTCCATCACAATAATCGAATAAAAGGACAATGAATGGCATTACTTTTAAATAAAAAAATTAAAAAACATAGGAGTAGATTATAATAAAAGATATGTAAAATAAGAAGGATAATAGAGAGGAATTGTTGGAGTTTTGAAAGAGACGTGGGTTGGTAAAATAAAAAATATGCATTGTTCATTACTTTTTTTAGAGAAAAATTTACTGAGCCTGTTGGGGATGCCCTAAGCAAAGTTTGCTTATTTTTCCTTTATATTTGATTTTTTTTCGAGTTAGTTAGTTTTGTGTCTAGTTTTTGTGTATTATGATCCAAAGTTCATAATTTTTTAATAAAGACAAAAATAAGTAGTTTTTGCTTATTTTTGTCTCTTTTTCATTATTTCGGTTGCATATGAACAAATATTATCAAGGAATATACCATTCCAACTTTTCATATGCTTAAAAGGTCTGATTCAAAAAGAAAAAAACCTCTTCAAAAGAAAGTTATAGCAGTTGGCAAGCCAAAACACCTCGAGACATGAATCAAAGAAGAAACGAAAGTAAGATTGACACGTTAAGAGAGAAAGGAAAATGCTAACCTCCACCTAATAAATATATATACAGTAAGGTATAAAAGGTGTATCGATATTCGAACAAAATATATTAATATGCAAGAAATGTATATTGAAAGTCAAACTCATTTATCTTTATGTACCTCTATGATCATCCACCTATTTGGTGGATGTTAGCAAGACCCCGTATAAAAAACTACTCTTATTTGTGAATTGCAATCAGATTTTTATTTTTATTTTATTTTTATCAGAAGATAATGGCGATCAGATTTTGATACATTACATAATTTTGGACGTAAAGCCTATCCAAAATCAATACCCCACTCCTCTTTTTTCCATCTTCTGTTTTCCTTCCTTTTATTTACACGCAACAAGAGATTTCATAAATTCATCATACTATTTTTTTTAAAGGGAATTAATATGAGCTTTATTACGTACACCATTTCGAACACACCTTTCAAACATACCACACAATAATGTGGGGTCTCACAGTATATTTTAACAATCGGAGTCGTTCATTTTGTAGCTCCAAATGTATACATCAACCATGTAAAAAATCAAATTAATCGGATATCGATAAGTGCTTAATTCTAATCAATTGATTGACCAGAAGAATTTTAATGATCTATTATTGTCAAGGAAAATGTAATGTTCATAAACTTCAGATCAACCATAATCTTTTCCTGGATAATGTTTATTTTAAGATCTATAAAATGAACAGTTTGGACAGTCAAAAATATATTTTGGAACTCATTCTATTCGGTAGTGCGCTTGAAAGGTGTGTACATAAAATTTTCCAATATATATATATATAAGAAGGCGATCTAATGAGGGATCCCTCAACGAGCTAAGTTGCGGACCTCCACTTTTCGGACCAAATTTCGATGATCCGAACCGTTAGATGTGTTTAAAAGGTGTTTTAAGGGCCCTCGCGAGAAATGAGCAAAACAAATACCGGGAAGGGCTTGATCGGAGTAGTTTTTCATAAAATTGCATTTATAGCGTTTTTATGAAAAACTGCTCCGATCAAGCCCTTCTGGGTATTTTTTTTTTTTTTGCCAAATTCTTGTGGGGACCCTTAAAAACACCTTTTAAACACATCTAACGGTTCGGATTGTCAAAATTTGGTCCGAAAAGTGGAGGTCCGCAACTTAAGCTCGTTGAGGGATCCCTCATTAGATCGGAACTCATTATATATATGTAACCATATTAATATGAGATTTCCCATTTTAGTAACTTGATTTTATGAGATTTTCCCAAAAATCAAGGAGCTAAAGTGAAAAATCCCATAAAATCTAAAATCTTATGGAAACAAGGCCTAATAGTGGTGGAATTTGTAATACACACCATTCATAGTATAATATGTCTCATGTTTTTATGATAATGTCGAATAAAATTTAATTCTAAAATTTTTAGCCAAACACCAATATATCCCTTATATGGCAGCATTGTTTCTCATTGGCTAAAATGGGAATTCCATTAAATTAGGTGGGTTGATTTTAACAAACGAGGAAACCATTTGCTAAAATCAAGTGGATCGATTTTAACAAATGGAAATGGGTTGATTTTACCAAATTTGGACTCTTACCAAATGGTTTCCTCAATTGCTAATATCAACTCATTTGATTTTATGGGATTCCCATTTTAGCAACGGGAAACAAGGATTATTAGTAGGATTTTTTTTATTTTTATTGAAATTATTTTGGCATTTGTAAGTTTTGCTTCATTTTTTTAAAATTATTGGTTCGTCTTGGCAAAATGAATCAGAAAAATAAAAACAATATGAACCAAACTAATTTTTTAATAAATACAAAAATAATCCAAAAATCTATCATTTTTGGAATTTTTTGGATTATTTTTTAAGATTTTAACCATAATTTTGTACTTTTTAAATTCCAAAGGCGAATTTTTTTGAATAAAGTCAAAAATAATTCTGATGAATTGTTAAACCAAAATGAGCTTAAGATCTTACACATGTTTTATTGAGGGACGGGCATGTTATATTTTGATTAGAGATAACCCCTTTTTTAAGAAACGAGATTACACTATATAATGCATGTATAATGTCTATCTGGACAGAACTTGAATACATTTGTCAAAAGCGTAGGACTAGGATACCAAATTACCAATTCATGCGACCACTTCAAATGCGGACCATAGAGGTTCATAAAGAAGATGTCAATTCCAATTTGGAGGAAATTAACAAATAAGCATTAATCTTCCCTGGGCCTTTATTTGTTGAAACCACATAATACCATGTCAACTATATAATCGCCAGGGGCCAAATCAATTTATTTTTTTTGGAAAACCCTCATTCGGGTCGAAAACAAAAAGATGAGTAATCTTTACACACCACGCTCTCTCTCTCTCTCACACACACACACACACGTATCTATTATATATTCAATCTAATTCTTTTTTGCTTTTTTTTGGGGGGGGGGGGGCTTTTTTTCATTGTAAAGAGAGCACACTTTAATATATATGGATTCTAAATTGAGAGTACTGACTCACACTTTTTAATTCCCAAATTATTCGCCAATTTTTTTAAATTTTACCCTTTGAAACAATAACACCTTAAAACTGCCAACAGCCCAGCCGATGTCGACAAATGAAAAAGGAAAGCAGGAATTTTTTACTCTTGTCCTTTATCGAACAAATATACTTGTTCTACAAAACCTCTTGGTAGCCTATAGTCTGGCACTTGTTCCTCAACTTGTGTTCTCACTCATGACAATGAAAATGTCTGCTGTCAAGAGGGAAGTCAAGACGTACATGTAGGAGTGGGAATTTATGACCCGACGCGACAACACTATACGAACACGATACGAAGTTAGCGGGTTAGTATTGAGTCTCTTTGACACGAAACACGTATATGACACGACCCGAGAACACGATTAGTAAACAGGTCGGGTTCGGGTTGAACCCGCATAACCCGAAAATGACATGAATTAGCCTGTTTGTCTAATCGTGTCGACATGGTAACCCGAATCCGACCTGAAAATGACATGCATTAACCTCTACGTTTTCATACTCTGAGATTGTGCATGAAAGTTTTCAAGTTCAATCCTACTACAGCTGAAGTTTATCCTTTGATATCGAGTCATTCGTTCCATGTTCTCAAATCTGCAAGGTTTTGTTATGGTGGCTAAGGTTCTAAGTCTATACATTGTTTTGGCCGGCTATAATTACTCTCTCTGATGCCTTATATTTAGTCCATTTAATCTATTGTAATTGTTACTGTGGATTAATAAAGAAAAAAAAGTTAATCGTGTCAACCCGAACATGACACGATTAATAGCAGGTCGGGTTAGGGTTCATATTTTTCGATATGATTAGTTAAGCTGGTCATTTTGACACGAACCCGATTTGACATGAACACTGCTCGACACACACGGGACAACACGACACGATGCCCACCCCTACGTACATGGTGTTACACTAACTAGTTTTTAGAAAAAAAAAATTGGTTTTTCACGATTTTTTATGTGATGTATCATGTGAGAGAATGACATGTCTTAATTTTTGGGAAAAACTGTGTTTTTTTTTTCTTTCTAAAAACTGGCTTAGTGGAACACCCTATATATAGAGAAATACATACAGCTTGAGGTTCTATTAAGAGATCCCTCACCATCTTCCGTGCGGACTTTGGTTTTTTTGATCAAATTTTGATGATCCGATCAATTTAATATGTTTAAAATATATTTTTAAGGGTCCATGCGAGAAATCACCGAAAACAATGACTGGAGAGTGCTTAAACCGAACACCCCGGGCTCGAGCTCGTTTGTTGACATCACGAACCAACCTGAGTCGAACCATTATGGAGCCAAGCCTTGAGATTTCTTGTTTGTTTACATCACCAACCTAGCCGAGTCGAGTCATTATCAAGACAAGCCTCGAGCTGTTCGCGAACAGCTCGGTTCGTTTCCGTCCTTAGCATACTTCTCGTATTCAACAAAACAAGACCCCTCTTAAATATACTCCGTAAAATACATATACGTTAAAGTAAACGTGTACAATTAAGTGTGAAGAGGTGTTTCACTTAAATATCATATTATACTGTTTAGGCAACACTGTTTATGATTATCCCTTCAGATGATGAGATATTTGGGCTCCTGACTTTTCACCTTCTCAAAAATATCTTTTTTAACTTTTGAATGAGAACATCAAGCAAATAGAAATTCTGACTATTCCAGTATTCCATGATAATGGTTCCAAATCCCTGAATAATTTTCCCATTTTTAAGCACCAAGTCTTCTTATAATTGTGGAGGTCACAAAAAAGTAACGAGTCCAATCAAGGGTATTTTCGTCCCCCTCAAAGGTCGGAGCGAGGAATATTTGACAGCGAAGTCAATATAAAGAAATATACTTGATTTTCTATATAATTTTGTACTTAATATTTGGGTCTGTATTACAACTTGAAATTTTTGGTGATTGACAACTCCCAGAGAAGTGATATTGAGCAAAAAATGTACTCAATATTCATAAATTATGCGTAGAAGTTTGCAAATATGTATTCTTAATCGGGAATTACATATTGAGATTCAATTTTTTTTACCATTGAATGTGTATGAACCACTGATGGTTAGTGAAATTCTAGTGTTAAAATGGGGTAAGTTTAGTGGGATTGCTTCATACTTGAGGTAATTTTATTTTGTGGCGTGAATTTTACAAAAAATAGTCTATTTGGCCGACTCATTTTCTAATTTCCAGCTTCTCATTTTTAAGTTTTTGAGTGTTTGGATGCCAAAATCCAAAACACACGAAGCCAAAGCTTATTCTCAAAATTTGACATTAGATAGTTGAAGCCAAAAGTAGGCTGACAGGAGCTTTTTGACTTGTCTTTTTCTATTTTTCTCATTTTAATTAACAGAAAAGACCTACGGAATGTATTCTGCGCGTATCTCTCAAATACTACTCCTGTTGCAAAATATATTCTGTACATTTCTCTCAAACACTCTTACCAGATTCAAATGCCCCGAAAAATATTGTAGCAACCAAGGTGGTGTTTCCAATTTGCTAAAATGAAATTTCCTATAAAAATTGAATATAACTGGGTTGCTAAAATCACTTTTGTTTCCCGGCCATTAGTAAAAGCCAAGTTGCTAAAAGTTAATTTTCTCACGTACTATTTTTACTAACAGCAAGTTGCTAAAATCACCCTACTACTTCTGCAGATGAAAATCGGGAGTTCGAAAAACTTGTTTTTAGCAAATGAGCAACTCACCTTAATGGATAGATGTGGAAGATAGTGGTGATTCCACTTGTCCCCCTTGATATTTTGTTGATGATCATGATGATAGATGCTAAAATCAGGATAGTTGATCCAAACGCTGGACGAGGTTCTTTCAAAAACAAGTTTGACCGACAAAATTTTTAGGCGCAAACTCTCAAACAATCATGTGAGTTGAGAGTGCTAAAGCGTATGAATTATAATGCTCTATATAACTATATACAAAACATTATGTTAGAAATTCGATTACTAAAATCTGGAAATAAACAAAAACAGAGACAAATAAATTAACAGAAAATTTACCGGACCAGACTCAGTATACCAGAATTTGGTAATAGACGATTCGAACTAGGGCAAGAATTAAGATTCTCTGTCATTAAAACAAATTCGCCCTCCACACTGGTGCTGATGGAATTCGGCATTTCGCGGACGTCTGCTTCCCAGGACTACCCGATTTTCACCGAACAGAAGTAGCACTCCAATCTGTTCGGTTGGCGAACCAGAAAACCGCGCAGAACTCTCAGAAGTTTTTATGTAGTGAATGCAGAATGTATGCAAGGAAAAAACGTGAATGAATGAGGAGATGATGGGTCCTATTTATAGAGAAACATGCACCCGATCGGAGAGGCACGAAAACGGAAAAAGGCGTGACTGTTCGGAAGCGAACAGTCACCGGATATGACTGTTGGTGGTTCGCGAACAGACGCACTGGAAAGGGAAAGTCACAACTGTTGGGAAATTTCGGTAGAGGAGAGAAACTGAAATAGATATTATGGACCGGGTTCGACCCGGCCTAGTTTGAATGTAAAAATTCAGTAAAAAGAAAAGAAGCTAGCGGGCCAAGCCCAATCTTATCTAATGACCCAACCCATCCCAGCCCGGTGCGGGCGGGCGGGCGGCAGCGCGCGTGTGGGATTAAAGCCCACTTTGTCCACGCCCTCTCCCCATATAAACTTCCATGACCCAAATGGCCCAACCCTTTGTGTCAAACTAAGGATAAATATACCCAATCAACTTGTTCTTCACATCCAATGTGGGACAAGAATTTTCCCCTTTCTACCAAGTTCATGTAGGCACTTTCAAGGTCAATTTCTCATTCACCTTAACTTGATTTTGGCCAACCGAGTGTTCGGTCTTAAACTACTATCTACGACGAACACAACGGTATGTGGTTCCGTCCACGTGGACGTGTGGGACCCACTTAAATAATTATTTAAAATTGGTTAAAAATCAAGTTTTTCCCAACAATCCCCCACATGAATGAAATTGACAGGATAAACAGTACTATGCAAATGCAAATTACTGAGAGTTACAATAGGAAATCTCCTGCATGGGGTCAGGTAGCTTTTGGCTTTGAACCTTACCTTGTGAATAACTATCAAACTTACTAGCTAACCAGTGAACGCGATGTCTTGAACTGTTCAGCCGTTGGTGTAAGCCAAGACAATAGCCAACACACAGAATCTTTCCAAACACAGTTTGGTTCTTACGGTTGTGCTCATTACGGCCCTGAGACACTCCTTGTCTTCATGAATGTTTGTAGAGAATTCAGCCCTCGACATTCTCATAGAAGCGGCCCCTTCGACATTCACATAGGTGATTCTCAATAAGAGTATCCTGCTATACCCTACTTGGATTTCCAATGTTTGAGAATCATTAAAGGCATTTGCCTAACCTTTATATGCTGCAGGTATCACTGTTGCATCATAGGAATGGGTAGAGACATAGTCTCCACAGTGATTCTCCTAAGTCTCATATAACTCGGTTGCCCCATTGAACCTAGATCTTTGGATCTCCAGTCAGCTAGGTTGGGTTGCCGTTATAGAGACTTTTAAGCAATGGGCTTTAGTCTCATTCCCCTCGATGATCTAACAACTACCTCTCTAGTTAACTCTTTCGTTAGCGGATCCGCGATATTATCTTGTGATTTTACATTAATCAACTACGATAATTCCCTGGGAGAGTACGTAGTTGTTGAACGGTGTTATGTCGTCGACGTATGTGTCGAGACTTTCCGTTGTAAATATGATTATGAGCTCTACCCATTGCTAATTGACTATCACAATGTATGTAGATTGGCGGCACAGGTTTAGACCAAGTAGGAATATCTTCTAAGAAATGACGAAGCCATTCAGCTTCCTCACCAGCTTTATCTAAAGCTAAGGACTCAGATTCCATCGTGGATCGTGCAATGCACGTTTGCTTAGTGGATTTCTAAGACACGGCTCCACCAGCTAATGTAAACACATATCCACTTGTGGATTTTGAGTCATTAGAGTCGGATATCCAGTTTGCATCACTATATCCTTCTAGTACTACTGGATACCGAGTATAGTGCAGTCCATAATCAATGGTATGCCTTAGATATCTAAGCACCCTGATTATAGCCGTCCAATGATCCTTCCCTGGATTACTCGTATACCTACTTAGTTTGCTAACTGAGTAAGCTATGTCCGGCCTTGTACAATTCATCAAGTACATTAGACTTCCTATAATTCGCGCATATCCCAATTGGTCAACCCCCTGACCAGTATACTTGTATAGATGCAATGTTAAGTCTACTGGTGTTTTGGCTGTGTTGACGTCTTCTTTGTTAAACTTTTCTAGTAACTTCTCAATATAGTGTTTTTGCGACAAGATATATCCCTCGGGACTTTTGATTATCTTGACTCCTAATATGACGTCAACCAAACCCATATCCTTCATGTCAAATTTGGAGTTCAACATGTTATTTGTAGATTTTATCATCTCATTATTGCTGCCAAGAATGAGCATATCATCTACATACAGGCAAACAATGACACTACCGATGTATTTGACATACACACATTTGTCACATTCATTGATTCGGAAACCATTTGATATCATGACATTGTCAAATTTCTCATGCCACTGTTTTGGAGCCTGTTTCAAACCATATAACGATTTGACAAGTTTGCACACTGTTCCCTCTTGTCCTGGAACTTTAAACCCTTCAGGTTGTTTTATATATATCTCCTCATCGAGATCACCATTTAGGAAGGCGGTTTTTACATCCATTTGATGAATCTCAAGATTGTTTAACGCCGCAAAGGCAATTAACGTTCTTATAGATGTTATCTTTATAACAGAGGAATAAGTATCAAAGTAGTCTAGACCTTCCGTTTGTCTATAACCTTTAACTACAAGCCTCGCTTTATACTTGTCAATTGATCCATCTGTTTTCATCTTCCGTTTGAATATTCATTTGTATCCAAGAGGTTTGCAGCCTCGAGGGAGACCCGTAAGTTCCCAAGTATGATTTTGCAGTATGGATTCAATTTCACTATTTATGGCTTCTTGCCATAAAGGAGCCTCCGATGATGACATTGCCTCATTATAAGTCTGAGGTTCAGCTTTTAACACATATGTCAGAAAATCAGGTCCAAAGGACTTCGACGTTTTAGCCCTTTTACTATGACGAGGACCATCAATATCATCGTTTTCTTCAGGAACTGACTCAATATCCATATCATCAGATTCTTGTATAGGCTCAGTTTCCAGAACTGGCCTAGGGACCCTACTATCCTTAAATGGAAACACATGTTCAAAGAATTTCGCATTCTTAGATTCCATAAACGTATTCGGATGGATATCAGGAATTTCTGACTCATAGACAAGAAAACAATATGCACTGCTATTATAAGCAGAACCGATGAAAACACAATCAACGGTTTTAGGTCCTATCTTAACCTTTTTAGGACCAGAAACTGCTACTTTGGCCAAACACCCCCACATTTTCAAGTATTTGTAGGAAGGCTTAATACCTTTCCACAATTCATAAGGAGTAATATTCGTTTTCTTGTGTGGGATTTTGTTCAGGATATAGTTAGCAGAGAGAATTGCGTCCCCCCACAAATACTGTGGTAATCCTGAACTTATCAACATGGCATTCATCATCTCTTTTAGAGTTCTATTCTTACGTTCAGCAACTCTGTTTTGTTGTGGTGTATAAGGAGCAGTCGTTAGGTGAATAATTCCATGTTGGGCACAAATTCTCCAACCGGTGCTTCATATTCACCACCTCGATCACTCCTAACCATTTTGATCTTTTTGCCAAGTTGATTTTCCACTTCAGCCTTGTAGTGGATAAACGATTCTATGGCCTCACTCTTGGTTTTAAGCAAGTAAACATAACCATATTTTGTGCAATCGTCAATAAAAGTAATAAAGTATTTATTTCCACCGATAGTTTCAACAGATTTTAAGTCACACAAATCTGTATGAATTAATCCAAGCGGTATTGTACTTCTTTCTACTTTTTGAAATGAATTCCTTGTTATTTTAGCCTCAACACAAACACATTTATGATCAGATTTAATACTAAATTTTGGTATGCAATCTGTGTCTTTTAAACGTTTTAATGAACCATAATTAACATGTCCTAATCGACCATGCCATAATTCAGAAAACTCAAGCATATACTCAGAAGTTGTGTTCATTTCATTGTTATCCGGAGAGGCCGGAACCTTAGTCACACCCGGAGAGGCCGGAACCTTAGTCAGTACATTCATTTTGAACATGCCATTAACCATGTACCCCCTACCCACATACACTCATTTTTTCCTCAGCACAACCTTATCAGCCTGAAAAACCAAGCAAAAGCCATGTTTGACCAAAAGCGAGCCAGAAATGAGATTCTCTCTAGCACATGCATCACATCCTTAAGAGTCACCTCTCTGCCTGAAGTCATTTTGAGAACCACAGTTCCAACTCCTACAACCTTAGAGGTCGAGGAGTTTCCCATGAAGAGATGTTTGCCAGAATCCACCGTTTTATAAGTGGTGAACATCTTCTTGTCTGCTCACACATGATGAGTTGCGCCGGTGTCCACAAACCACTCCTTGGGATTGGAACCCACCAGATTGACTTCAGATACCATTGCAGAGAGATTCATCTCATCAACACCATCGGAGAGAATCTCCATTTTAGTCATATTGGCTTGTGCTTGTTTCTTGCTACGACATTCAGCAGCCCAATGACCCTGTCACAGATAAAGCACTTGCCAGCAAATTTGTGTTTGCCATCAAACTTAGCCTTTTAAGCCACACCTCTTCGTGGCCCGAGGTTTATACCTTTGCCCAGATTCTTCCTCTTATTGTTGTTCTTCCATTTGCCTGCTTTTTTCTCTTGTTCAACCATATTCGCTTTTGCAGCATACTTATTAGCAACCTTATTGTCCAAATTCATAGTATTTTCTTCCATTCGAAGATGCATCATGAGATCTTCCATATTCATCTCTTTACGCTTGTGTTTCATCTTCTTTTTGAAATCTTTCCAAATGGTGGCAACTTCCAAATGATCGCAGCCACTTGAAAAGACTCACGCAAGATCATTCCCTCGGTATGAATCTCATGAAGCAGCACCTGGAGTTCTTGGGCTTGAGCCATTACAGACTTTGTGTCAATCATTTTGTAGTCCAAGAACCTCCCCACTATAAACTTCTTTAACTTGGCATCTTCAGATACATATTTCTTCTCTAAGGTAAGCCAGAGTTCCTTCGCAGTTTGAACCGTACAATACACGTTATATAACGCGTTGTCCAGTCCGTTCAAAATGTAATTACGGCTGAGATAGTCAGAATTCTTCCAGTCATTATATGCAATCCGAACCTGAACATATGTCTCATCTTCTGCCAAAGTGGGGGCATCTTCAGACAAGAACCTCGACAAACGGAGTGTCGTAAGATAGAACATCATCTTCATTTGCCATCTCTTGAACTCCGTGCCATTGAACTTTTCCGGTTTCTCGGAATGGTTCACCAGCAGCACAGCCGGACCCAGAGGTACAACAGATTGAACCACATGAGGAGGGTTAGCAAGAGGAATGTTTCCATTTGGGTTTTCGTCAGCCATTTCTGTTACCAAAACAGAAGATTGACACACTAGTAAGAAACAAGTTCAAACTTTAACTGAATAAAAATAAAATGTTATACTGAATTTAAGAGATTTAAAAATAATCCTCTTACAAACTAATCTGTAAACAACACTACACTATACAAGTTCGGAAATAAAACAAAACTACTGGTTGGGATGTAGGGTAAAAAACCACTGTTCGACTTTGGAAACTAAATATAAAAGTCTACTGTCTTTATAACCCAAGACAAGATTCTGAATAGTAAATAATATATGCTACTGTACGATTCTTTTGAAAACCAAAATGAGTAACCAATGTCGGACCAACCGACTAGAAAACAGAATATACTTACAAAAGAATAAAACTTTATTTGAGTTTTTTTATTATTATTATTTATTTACTATAAAAACAGAGTATCACTCAATTTCTTTGACCGGTAGATTAATTACTAAGGCCCTGTTTGTTACCAGGTTTCAAGGGTGGGATTGGGATTGGGAAGGTGGTGGGCCCTTTACTTCTTTGTTTGGTTTGTTTTTCAGGTATGGGATTACTAATCCCTTGGGACTATGAAACCCATT
>JAXBDA010003072.1:0-37425 GCA_036023075.1 Gaultheria prostrata | reverse complement strand
TTTTTTTTGCGTTAATTAGTTTTGTGTCAAACTTTTGTGGATTATTGGTGCTTTTTGACGAGAGGAATCGGAAAACTAAAAAATTATAACCCCAACTTAATGTTTTCCAAATAAAGACAAAAAAAATTAAGAATTATGATTTTTTTTTTAATTTTCCGATCCCTCACGTCGAGAAGAACCAATAATCCACAAAAGTTTGACACAAAACTAACTAACACGAAAGAAAATCAAATAAAGACGAAAAAAAAGCAGCCTTGCTTTTTTAGCCAAAATAGGCCTTAGTATCTCTATCTTTTCTCAAATAATAATAATAATAATACGCAGAGCAAATTAACTTGTGCATTTCATAGAAAAAGTCAGCGTATGAAGAAATTTTCATTTGGATTACTTTTTTATAATGGCCAAATGAATTGGAATATATCAGGAAATAATCCAGCCAAGAATAAACCATTTTCAACCACACGTTTCTTTTTTCGCTTTCAGTCTAGATCAAAACAAAGGGTTGGCGGACCCCTGAAATATGCTGACAACAGTTTTACGATCGTATATATGTTTCAATGCCGTGCATATTTATTTAGTAAAAATCAACATAAAAATCAAATCAAATTTTGCAAAGTCAAATTAACACATAAAAATCATAGAACCGAACTAAAAAATATTAGCATATTGTTATTTAGTTCGGGTTTTGAATTGTGATTCACCTCAAATTAACACATAAAAATCTTCTTTTTTTTTCAAAATCAAATCAAATTTTTTAAAGTCAAATTAACATATAAAATCATAGAACCAAACTAAAATGATACTCCGCTTATTGTGACCTAGTTTGTTTGTTTTTTTATTTAAAAAAATCATTAAAAAGTTATTTTTTTGTACGTTATTTCTCATGTACGCTGAATCATTCATTTGTATAGTTTCTCTCCGTGGGTTTAACAGTAGTTCTTACCGGTATAAAATAGCATGAATTCACAGCCCAAGCGATTTAATTTGATTTTTTTTTAGTTTTCAGTTTTTAAATTAGGACCAACCCAATTAGACGAACCCACATTTTAGGACCAACCCAAACATTAACAAATATGACATTAAAATAAATCATTCACTCAAATTCATGCTTAGATGCTCTAAAAGTGGTGCTAAATAAGGTCCCGGTCCCGTGGGTGACCCTATTGGAATTTTCAATTTTTTTTTGTTTGCTTTTAGATAGAGTAATCTCAGTTCAAAAAAAGATAGAGTAATCCAAAACGTGCTATAAAGGGTCTAGATCAAAACAAAGGGGTTGAGGGAACCATATTAAAAAATGTCCTCTTTCTTTTCTACGCACCAACATACTCTCTCCGTCCCAAATTGCCGGATCTTTTAGGGTACGTAGTCATGTCAATCATACATTAATTTAGAGTATATTTCACAATCTATAATGTTTTTTTACTATTTTTAAAATTTTGTTTAATAAAAATAATTGAGATTTATCAAACAAGATCCATATTTAATATTAAAAAATATTATAAATTAAAACATATAAATAAATTTTAAAGAGGTTCCAAATAAATAAAAAGGACCAAAAATTTAGGACAGAAGGAATATTATCTAAGTCCTAGGAGTACAACTGAACGAGGCCTTATGGGAAGAAGTTACACTGTTACTACTACTACTGCTACGCGGAAACACACCATATATTTTCTAAAACTTTTCCCGTTCAGATATTTGTTGAATTCACGCCACTGAGCTGGTGAGCCCCTCGTCTTAAAAAAGGCATCATCCCAGATCGAGGACTTTTCTATTACAATAAATTTTTTTTGTACTTATTTGATTTGTCTTGATTGGATCCACGGAGATTAATGACGTAATAACAAAAGAGCACATCTACTACAATTACATAAACAAAATAGCACATCTATATTAAAAGTCGGACTTTTTGCTCTTGTTCTCGACTCCTTCGTCTTCAATTGTCGTTTTCAATTCTTATTTTCATTCCTCATAATATTAGCAGTTTAAACAAAATTTCAAAAAATGTTGTCACGTTTGTGCTCTCGCTTCCACTTTTGCTCCTGCTTGAACATTGAGTGACTTAGAAGAAAACTGGGTAACAAAAAACAAAAAAATTATCGATGGATCTTGAATAGATGAAAACTTGGTAAACTGGATACAATACCCCACATCATTTCAATCAATCAGAGTGAGGGTGGACAAATTCTTTTTCTGTAGTGTGTGGTTTTGTGGCATCCTAACATGGCAGGAAAAAAAGGGTCAGGTCAAGTTTGAGTGAACCCATATATAACCCATACCAATCTGCTCAAACCCAACCCAACCTTTTTACCACCTTTAATTTATAAACCACAGATAAAATTTTCTAGAGTCGAGTGGTGTAAGACCCTTTAATATTATACGTTGTCCACCACTAAGTGTATGGATACGGACATGTGAAAATTAATTGGAGGGTGTGCGGAGACCCGGCCCCCACTTGCACCCCTTAGGTCCCCCTGATTATATGTGAGACAGTGATATATAGGATATAGTCAAACTAGGAAGGGAAAAAGAAAGCGGGTCAGAATAGGGAAATGGGGGATTGAGATTTTTTGCGTCTATACAACCAAACCAAAAGTTTCAATCTTTGAATTGAAGGTTCATCTTATAAGATTTATCTGACCTTATTAATTGCTAGAATTTATGGAATCAATTATGAATTTTCTAGGATAGTATCGAAGATCTCATTGAAAACTTACGGCAGCTTGCCAAACAAAGGCTAAGAGAGATAAAACAAAAAAAAAAAAAACACAGGTATGACTGGCATAACATCTACAATTGGATTCAAAAAAGCATAGGCCTCGGGCAATTTGGAGAAGAAAAAACTAGTCGAAGTCAAATAAAGAGCAGAATTAATACAAATAAAGATCAAACTCCGAAAAGAAGATCTTATTTGTAAGAAGTAGTTTGGTTGGTTGGTGATACCATATCACCCCTCTCTCACACGATTAGATATTCGTCTATTCATCTTTCATGGCCATTCAACACACCCCCTCTTTCCTCAATACCCACATCAAAAACACCTTAAAAAGATGCATGGTGCCCATCTAGACTATCTAAACTGTTTGTTTTGCAAAAAATAATGTGTAAATCATTCTTGCAAACAATCAAATTAATCGGGTATCATTAAGTATTTGATTTTTCTTGAAAACAATGGAATAGTAAAAAATTCAACTGTTCTTTGTTTTCAAATGAAATGAGCAACTTACCAATATCCGATCAACTTGATTTTTTTAAAAATCAATCTATATATTACTCTCTCCGTCCCTTTTTAAGTGTGTTGCTTCGTAAATCCAACTTATTTTCTCTCACATCAATCACATTCGAGGCACGTTGTAACAACGCTTTCCTAAAGACAGTATTTGCCCCCACCATATGGTGTGCACCGGGTTAACCACAAATCCTCCTTCAAGATACAACGAAACCAAACTCAAGATTCTTTCTAATTGCGTTTACACTAACAAAGATAGACAGAATATCCACTATGTGAACGTAAGAGAATCTAGAACTGATATTCTATTTCTCAAGAATAACATAATATCAGTATGCCTAAAATTCTAAGAATAGAGTGTGGAGAGAGAGGTGGAGAGAGAGAGAGAGAGAGAGAGAGAGAGAGAGAGAGAGAGAGAGAGCAATTTGCTATGGAATTTTTGGTATATCGAATGACTTTACAAAAAGCTTATTTATAGATTTATAGGTACCCCTTTGTGAAAGATCACATCTTTAGAATACACGCATTAAAACAATCATGTCTTATCAGGAATGAATGTGATTATTAGGAAGGGATGTGAAACATGGGGTGTGATAATCATTTAGTAAAGTCACAACTTATGTGAAAATGTATTGCAACTTTTCACATAAACCACTCTCAACATCTTTTCAAAAAATCCCAAAACCAAAAAAAATCATTTATTATTTTGAAAATCTCCGAACATTTTGTATGCCTATGGTGAGTATGTATACTTTCGTAATAAAATTTTACGATTCCAAATCAATTTTAAATACCTCAATAAACTAAGACAATCTAATTATAAGTGATGATTATGTATGTATGCTGAAAACCAATATTTGCGTAAAACATAAATCCCATAAGAGTACACTAACATGGTTCGTTGTGGGAAAAAATTATGATCTGCTTAGAGTTTAGGAGGAATTTCCTACAACATTAGAGGGATAAATTGAAAAGTACTAAAAAAGTTATAGACTTTACAGGCCCAAACTGAGTCTTAAGTAAATCCGCCGCAGTAATGGTAGTGTGGGGATTCAATTTTCAGAGTTTGTTGCAGTCAAAATTCGGAATTACTACAAAATCCTATGGATAACATGCTCGGGTTCGCGGTCTCAAATAAAAATGTCTTCTAATGACTGAAGCAAAAAAAAATTTCACGTATTCATATGAACTAATTCCCTAATTTTTCTAGCCAATTTTTTCTTCGATAAATGGGATACAATTATCGTTCTGAACAAATGAATTGCTACGTGATGTAATAAATTGTTGTAAAAAAATTATTAGGCACAAAACGGGCCTTATAATCTTGCTTTAAGAGCATCTCCAAGCACATTCTTCAATTTGAAGAACCAAAATAATATTTTTTTTTATTAAAAAGGTGACTTTGAAAAATACCATTATTTAATCTAACTCCAACCCAATTCTTCATTTTTCCCTTCAAAGCTTTCCCTCCAAAAAAAATTCAAATCTTATGCTACAATTTTTTTTTGTTTTTGGATATATTGGATATTGGTCTCATTTTAAAGGTATTTTTAATATCTTTTTATTAGTACCATTTTTATGAAAATTTGATCAGAACAAATGAATTGCTACGTGATGTAATAAATTGTTGTAAAAAAATTATTAGGCACAAAACAGGCGTTATAATCTTGCTTTAAGAGCATCGATCTCCAACCACATTCTTCAATTTGAAGAACCAAAATAATTTTTTTTATTTATTAAAAAGGTGACTTTGAAGAATACCACTATTTAATCTAACTCCAACCCAATTCTTCATTTTTCCCTTCAAAGCTTTCCCTCCAAAAAAATTCAAATCTTATGCTACAATTTTTTTTTTGTTTTCGGATATATTGGATATTGGTCTCATTTTAAAGGTATTTTTAATATCTTTTTATTAGTACCATTTTTATGAAAATTTGATCAAAAATTTAAAAGACAAGCGTATTTTAGATAAAATGAATAATGCAAAACTCATTTGAAGAATGTTCTTCATTTTGAAGTGGTTTTTCATATAGAAAGAACCAAAATTAATTTTCCAAAATGAAGGAGGGAAATGAAGATTGATTGGATCCCCTTCATTCTTCAAAATGAAGAAATGATTGGCGATATTCTAACAACTTTAGACCATAAACTGCAAATTCAACATCCAACATCCATTTATCTCACCCAAAAATGTTATTGGGCAGTTATAAATTTTGTAAGTGGAGGCATGCTACTATGTGCACCCCTCTTTTGGGCTGAAAAATGAGATTTTGTGACAGAAATATGAGATTTTATGGGTCAAATATGAGATTTTGTGGCTAAAAATATGAAGGGGCATACCATATGCAACTTTGACCAGATCGACAGCCGAGATTGCGCCATATATACAAAAAGTGACCCTCTATACCGGTCATCTTTCATCTCATATGGAGAGCAAAAAAAAAATCATAAATTAAACGTCGCGTGATCTCTCATATAACGGTTTTGGATTCAAACAATCTCATATATGAAGCAACGAATGCTCATAAAAAGTACCACAAAAATTCGAAAGAGCCACAAAATCTCATATTGGCAAAAGTTAACCCATAAAACATAACACAAAATCTCATATGATAGTTTTGGACCGTAGTGAAAATGTGATACATATTGTGTGTACATATATTGATGTGACATGTCTCATTTAAGGTGCCACAAAAATACATATTTGAGCCCACATTAAGTCATTACGAAATGTGACCATAAAATCTCATATATGCTTCCAAGAACACTCATATAAAAAGTCATTTGATATGAAATTATTTGGTTTTAAAAATGAGTATTTGTGGAAGAATATATGGGTGTTTTGTTGGTCACTACAGTCCAAAAATATTGTTGTGACATGTCTATTTATTCATATGTATTGATAGTGACATGTCTCATATACATAGTCACTTATATAAATATAGGGACGCATATTTAGTCATATTCCCAAATTTCATATATCGGTCCACAAAATCTCACATACTCAGCCACACTTTCTCATATGGAAATCTATAAAATTTATTTACGATTTTTGGACTGTAGTGGACCACAAAAGTCTCATATTTTCTTTCACAAAGATTCATTTCTCAAACCACAAAATCTCATATCGTTTATTGAGAATATGACTATATATGGGTTCCTATATTTATTTATGTGGCTGTTTATATGAGACATGTTACATCAATGCGTATGAATAAAGAGAAATGATATGACTTCATTATTTTTTGAATTGTAGTGGTCCACAAAACACTCATATATTCTCCCACAAATACTCATTTTCCAAACCACAAAATCTCATATGAAATGACTTTCTAAATGAGTATGGGCCCGGTGACCAATAGGTTGGATATAAAAAAAATTGTGATCATAACTAATTTTTTTGAATAAAAAGTAATTCAAAACAGACGTTTTTATTTATTTATTTATTTATCATAACGTGCTGAATTGCCCAAGAACCACTAATCGTCGGCTGGATAAGCTTTGGTATGTGTTTGATTCATACCCTCGTCGTCCAGCGAAATCTCAGACTTCGTAAGTTTTCCTCTTTCTCAAAGATTCGATCAATAATGGCAAACTCTTAGATGACAATGCGGATTTTCCTTTGATAGAACTCTGTCTGACTCACTGGGCAGTGAGAAAATTTGTTGCGTTGGAATAGAACACGTCTTCAAATATATTTCACATCATCTTCATTATTTTTGTACCGTTAATTCCGATCATTTTTTGTTCTGTTATTGTAATAACAACCAGATGGCAAATTGGGGAGAGGTCAATCCAGATCTTCTCATTCTGATTGTTAAAAGAGTAGATTTTCCAGAAGATTTTTCCACTTTTTGGGAGAGTTTGCAGATCAGGGCGATCCGTAGCAAGGAGAATTTCAAAGGGTCTCAACAAATTCCATTGCTAATCCCGCTGAACATTGTTTCGTTAGCCTTAACTGAGGAGAATGTGATTGGCAAAATGATGCTACCATAAGCAAACAGAAAGCGGTGTTTGGAGTCATTAGGGTGGTTTGTAACCATATCCAACACTGGCGATATGAGTCTACTCCATTCGTTTACCCAGGTTCAAATTAGTCTCCCACCCACCTATAACTACTTTGGAGCGTTACGAAGATTATGGCATTTCTTGTCTTTGAGTCCTTCTGTGTCATCAAATTACCTACTTGTGATTATTCATGAAGGATGTGGGTATCAGGGTTTTTGTAGTAACAGGGATAAAGCCTAGACCACCATCAAAACACACGATGGCACCTTCTGTGATATTGCCTACCACAATGGGCTTTTTTACACGGTCAATATTTCGGGCATGGTTTATGTTTGCGACCTTGGGGGACGAGATCCTACCATTACGCAATTGCCCAAGAGCACTAGAGGCAAAAATAGATAGTTGAATTGGAAGGAGACTTACTGGTAGTTGTTTGAGATGGGTATGAACTGGATTTTCTAGGTGACTATGGGGACGTGGAGATCCTGGTGATACCCTTGATGAGTCTAGGATTGACTATGGGACAAGCGAGTTTTGAATATTTAAGGTGGATTTAAGCAATTGGGGATGGGTTGACTTAAGGAGCTTAGGGGACAATGCCCTATTCTTGGGTGATAATGCTTCCATATGTGTTAACTGCATCTACTATTCCGATGAGTGTTGACCATCATACATAGAGTTCAAGCAAGGCGGCAGCAAAGACATGGGTGTCTTCAACTTGGAAGATGGAAGCCTGACTCCTTACTATAAAGGGCTGTCTTTTAGTCCTATTTGTCCTCCCATATGGGTCAGACCGTATTTCCTATTTTTTCTAGTTCCAAAATTCACAGATCAGAAATTAAAATTCTCTTCCTAGTAGAACTTAGTCTTTACTCTTTACCTATAAGCTTGTTGACATGCAGTGCGTATTTTTTTGGTTTATTTGTTGAAAACACATGTGAGAAGTTGGACTTTCGATTTTTTTTAACACAGCCAATCTTTTGTTTTGCGTGCGCACTGTGATAGAACCGTTTCTGTCTCTGTATCTTTGTTTTTTCCCCAATTTCAGTCATCGTTTTGGCTTTTGTTGTTTCTCTGCGTTCGAGTATCCTTATGGGAATACAATAACGCTCATCAGTAATGACTACAGATGTTCCTTATAGGACAAGGGGTTCCCGTAGAACAGAACAGGGACAACTCTCTCCTTTCCCGGTAATAATTGTATTAATTTTCAATTTCAACTAATAACATTCAGTCATTATTAAATAAGGAGTTCAGCATAAATTTCCCTTACAAATCTCTTTACTTTATGGCTTTTTGGTCTATTGTTTCTGTTTCTAAAGTGATGTTTACTTGTAGAGTTGGCAAGAATTTTGAATTATCATGTAGAATTCAAGGGCTTTGTAAGGCTTTTGCTAACCATTATGTTATGCAATTTTGTGGGGTTATTTTTTTTGGTTTTCCTATCGTGGATAAGGGAAACTCATGTAAAATTCATCCAAATGTGCCCCTCACTTTACAGGTATATGCTTTGGTCTCTTGTTTTTGCTCTCAACTATTATAAGTTTTTCAAACTAGCAGAATAGGCATTTAGGGTGATTTTGCTATAGAATTTATTTTGCTGCGTTCTTGTGTTCAATGAAATCAAAACAGAACTTGGACATTTACCCTGCATGGCTGCATCCAACACCCATGCAAGGACAAGTTTGACAAAGAGATAACTTTGTAGCAGCAAAACCTAGTTAAGGGCAGTTAACAACCTAAGATAGTATGATTTAAAGAGGACAAATACCATGTATTGGTTATTATGGTCCATGTATAGCTCGTGAGTTGTTTTATACTCCAAGCGTGACAATCTATGCCTCTTGAAGTGCCGTTTTTGCTTTGACTGTTATTGTAGCTTTGAGCAACTGAGTTCATCAATCACAATCTATATCCAGGTTCAAATGCCATTTAGAATGGATGAAAAACAATTGAATGGTTGGATATAGGTGATTGGAGGCCAGATTCAATTGATACCCATCCTTTAATGCAATGTAAAACTAGTCAATGCCATATTCCTTTGGTCCTACTGTGGGATGAGATGCAATAGAAGGTTAGCGAGTGCTAGTGTTATTGGGGCTGTTGTTTCTAATTCTTACTTTAAAATTTTGAAGTCATAGGCATGGTTAGGTTAGGCTTGCTTCTTCACAACCTACAAAGTCTATTTCTTCCAGGAATCTGTCAAATCTTGTTTCTTGCTTTCATATTCAACAATGGAGAAAGATAGCAATAGTTCCATGATAAGTTTAATCATCAACCCGACGATGTTTTTATCGCATGAGTTGTCCAGAACATAGTTCTTTGCTGTTTCAAAAGAGTTAATGGAGTTTGAGTATTGTCCTCTGTGTATGTTCAGTCCTGGCTTTTCATTGCTCTATTTCCATGGAGAGCTAACTCCACTTGGATACATTTGTTCAATCACAAAGCCAGAGTTCAAAGCCTCGTATCTGTTTCAAATACCAAAAGTTGAGAACTGTAGTAGAGATCACATCCTAGTAGTGTTCAAAGCTTGATTCCAAATCTCTTTTCATGAGTCATGCTGGTGTTTCGTTCTCGCACTGCAATTGTTCACATTTGAATGTACCAGATAAGAACAAGAAAAGCCCAGAAATGAAGAACTTGAATCTGTTGAAACCAAGGCAAATCTGGAATACGATGGTTCTCTAAAAGACATGGTAGAGACTAAAATTGGTGATTTCAAAGGTGGGAAAAATGTCACACATCCTGTTCAGGTTGATTTGGATGCCTCTGGAGACGTAAGTATGGAGGCTTCCATATCTTCTAATGATGTTATACGTGCCGGAGGATTTGGCTAGAAATGACATAAGCAGTTTTCTTCTGGTAGCAAGTGACTCCACTGACTTTGAAGCTTCTCTTTGCGATACTCGAGACTATGGATATCCAGAGGAGGAAATATGCAGACCAGGTCTTGGATGGAAAGAAGCTACAAGGTAGGAGTAATTTCGTTGTTTATACCAGATATGAAGCTCCTGCAATTCAGTCTTGTAACATGTTCTGTTGATTGGATTCTTAGTTTTGTGTATTATGTATGGTTCGAATTTCTTTCAGTTTAAAGAATTCCTCTTCTGCTTTGCCAGCAGTTAGTTGTCACTGTAGTGGAAGCATGGCATCGCTCCTTGTAATTTCACTTTTATCAAGCTTATATTACTATTCGTAATTCTACAAGAAGGTATTTTGAGTTGGTGACTGAAATGGAGTATTATTCTCAAGAACAAAACACCAACTAATACAGCTTGCTTAGTGCAGTCATAGACTCATAGTCCTAAGTTGCAAATATCAGGAACCCCACAGGGCTCAGGAATTTATATTTTCAGTACGTACCTTCTGTCTTGTTGAGCAGAGATATTTGTAGTTTCTAGCTTTATGGCTTTTGCTTTTATGTGCCTTGTGGGTTCTTTGCTGTCCGTGATGAGGCTCACTATAGATACTAAGGTTATGAAATGGCTTTTCCTTTCTGAAATATTCTGGCCAGGTGCTAGGAATGCAAAAGGTTCATATGTGGATTTCCTCTTCACAAATATTTCCCATTGTGGCCTGAAGTGGATGCGCAACACCTCTTGAGTTATGTAAGGTGGAAGATATTGCTTCACCCCAAGTCTGGCTGTTTTGCAGAAATCTAGGATTCTTTTGTTTTGGGTCAAATTGTGCACTAAGTTGCTAACCCATCTGTTGCCGTCCAAGATGGCATGGCTGAGGATAGGAATGACATGCTAGGTAGAAAATATTTTCATCAGGGGTAACTATAGATGTTCTGTTATTCGAGTGAAGGTATTATTACTTCAATTTGTTGGCTGGATAGAGGGGTATTGGACCAGTGCTGGAGTATCTAACAATTTTGCCATATACCACTTAGGCAAATTCGTGGATTCTGCTTCTTTGAATGGGATGATTCAGCGACGGGTGAGGGACTTCCCATAATCCCTTCTCTCATAGTTTCAACTCTGATATGTGAACTCTATCTAGGAAATCCACATAGGAGACGCAAATTCCTCCCATCCAAAGCACCTGCCAAAGCACATTCCTGTGAGGATTGGCTCACAAACCAAACCTTTCTACAAGTTGTGAATTCCGAGACAGCTTCAGATCACGGACAGAGGCATTGAAGAGGTTATTGGTCTGGCGCCTTATCACAAGGAACTGTGGGTATGGCTTCTGAGGCCTACATTTTAAGTTGGTTGGATATTGTATTAGTGTGGCAAACCAGTGAGAGTGTGTGATGAGCTGTGTAAGGCAGTGAGAGAACCAGGAAGTGAGTGGGTAGAGTTAATCTCCGGTTTGGGGTGTTCCTCTGGGAGAGGTGGTTGAATATGGTGGGAAATTTCCTCTCAATTGTCTGTGTGTTGTGGGTGTGTGACTTCCCCGATCTTAACAATTCCACCAAGACATGTTTTATCCCTGCTATTCATGTTTATGCCATGGATGCAATGCAATAGTTGTTACTTCAGTATGTTTCAATGGATGTTTATAATGAGCTGCATGGCTGCTATCCTGATATTTTTAGGTAGTTTTGCAACGCCTTAGGATTGAATCAACATTCATTTTGTTTGTTCAACGTACGGCCAGGGGCATTTGTAGGCCACTGTCACCCATGAAGCCTAAAGAGTATATGTAAATAATTTGGAAGAAGAAATGCTGAGGGAACACGAAGCAGTGGTGAAAAAGTTGACCGTTAATCATATCTATTATATGTATCAGGGAACTAGAGAGCCAGCTAAATATGGTTTTCCTGATTCATGGTTGGAATTCGTAATATTTGTTTCTCAAGTAGTCTTCTCCTTGTTGTCACCGTCATGGCATGCTACACCAAGTGTTATACAACTTATACTTCAGGAAGCTTTTTATCTTTTTTATGTATCGTATGCATCCTTGGTGAAAAGCCAAGTGATGCTTTCAAGTACTTTGGGTGACCAATATTTGAGAAAAATTTGTACGTATGAGCATCTTGATTGTTATCGCAAATAGTATATAGGTTCTTAAACAGGTGTCAGAGAAGTAAGAAGTGGACTTTTGCCGGACAAGCTCGCATTTTGTCGATCAGACATTTTGATTAGTTTCACCAACTGCAGGTCTCATAAGAATTGATGACTGCTCATATTAGTTGTCTCTAACATTCAATCCACAATTTCCCTACAATATTTGTGGGCCACTTGGGAACTTTGTTTTACTTAATTTCCTGTACTTGGTTGCTAATGTGCTCTCTGTTTAATTATGGCAGGCTCTTGGCCTTATTTGGGACAGGAATATTCAGACGCTAACGGATTCTTGCCAGGAAGGCCAATTTGACTGAGTTGGTACGTAACAGCTTCAAGATGTTTACAGTATGAACCAAGAGAGAGGCCAAATCCTTCGCTGCTTTGGTCCTTTTCAGAAGGAAACTGAGGTTGGTTATTTTGTGTAGTGATACAACATGCCCTTAGAGCTTAGACCATACTTTTTATGCTGTCTTTAAATCTCTATATAGGGGGGCATAGCTCACCTATATATAGATTCTAAAATTTCTTTGGTCAACTTCTGTCATCTGTAATGGACATCACTTGTCCAATCTGCATAGGAATTTTTCTTTTCCTTGCTTATATGTACATGCAGGAACTCTAGACTAGATGAACTTGGATCAAGTACCCAACCTCTTAGGCTTGCTTGCAGTTCTTTGTATAGGAGATTCTGTACATGGATTTCATATTCTCTTTCCTTTATGCTTACTGTAGTCTGTAGTGTTGGATCTAATTTCTTAGTCGTCATATTCATAAGTAGTTGACATTTTGCCGGCATTTCCACAAATCGGTTTCTTCTTACACGATATCTTGCCGGCATTTCCACAAATGCCGTTTTTACAAAAACGACACTTGTGTAGACGGCATTCATATAAATGCCGGGAATAGTATTAACGGCATTTTGTTGGTCTTTAACAGCACTTATTGAATGCCGGGAAAGGTCTAATTTGGCATAGTGTCATAACTAAACCAAAATCAATTTTGGTGCAAACAAGCTATCAAGCACTGATAAAGAAAAAAGGCTATCAAGAACTGATAAATAAATACAGTATATTTTTTATCATTCGTGAAGTGTAAACCGTGAAAAATAGAGTTCTTTTGTTAAGACTAGAAGCTGTATTAAATACCAAACTCTCGGAGGCGTTCCTTCAGGCTTGGGCATGCCCAAGCCAGGATGGTCCAGAAAATGGAACATATGGCAAGAATTGCAAGGAGAACAGCCATGATTATCACCAGAACAATGAGAAAAGATAGGTAGCGGTGTGTTGGATCTTTAGGCTGCCCATTTGGTTTTGGGGGTGGAGCTGATGATATAAAGCCATTGCCTGCATCAAAAGGGGGGTCAGCTTTTGACACAACTAAGGGTTGAGGTGGCTCAACCATGTCAGTTTCGGTCAAGACTGGTTTAAGAGCTTGAGCTGGTGGCAAGCTCTCAGGAGCCATGAGCGACATCAAACCCTTGTTATCTTCAGGTAGCATGAATTTTGGGATCTCATCTTTGCCAAGTCCTGAACATTTGTTTCCTGCAATCCATAAAAGAAACAATTCATGTTAACGTATTAAAGCCAAAAGCTCCATAAACAACTCCTCGCACTAAAATTTTGTACCGAAAGAAAAGAGATGAAATGAATTCATCCGCTGTAAGCTCTAAATTACATCTGCTCTTGTAATGAACAATTTTGTGATGACTAAAGATAAATACATGGGCTTACTCTTGTATTGAACAGCGGTCCTAGGGAATTCTGTGATTATGCCATCAACTCCCCCACCCACTACAAAGTTGTTGATTTCCATATTCGTATCTGAGCAGAAATCCCAGGCTTGAGATACAAACTCATTTTGGAAAACCTCTACATACACCTTGAGTTCGCATGCCAGCAGCTTTTTCACAACATCCGTCATGCCAGTTAGATACTTAACGGCATGAGGAAACACAGAGGCCTTGCTCACAACTACAGAGTCGGCAAACTTCTTGACCTCTTTAATGGCTGAGGTATCTGCATCATGGATATTCTCGTCCACCACTCCACCTTGTAGACAAGCTCGTAGTTGGTTTCCTCCTTGAGTTTGATCAGAACCGAGCTGTTTGTGGACTGAATCAGTACTGTCTGATTATTGAGGCTAGCATCTTTTAGGGCATCAAGAACTGCATCAGTTACACTTAAACCCTGGCTTTCTGCTTAGTAAGCTGCGTTCTGTAAGGGAAAAAAGCAGCATAAAGGATTCAACTCAGTCTAGTGCTATACAAAGAACATGGAACTTTTCTTTCTTTCTGTTTTTATGCGGTGCATGCGATCTCCAAGTTTGTTGGAGATCTATCGGTCCAGTTTTTCTTGATAAGAGAAACCAAATAAGGGAAAAAGTACGGATCAAATTTGAAAAAAGTACACTAAAGATGACAACATACCAAATTTTCTACTTTTTCGCTTTATTTGTCTTTCCTTTATGAACTTCTTTCAACTTTGGGGCATATTTTTTTCTTGTTTTCCCAACTTCTCTATGTTTTCCCAACGTCTCTAGACAAGGCAACAGGGAAAGTAAACTTTTTTCTTTGTCAGAAGCTGAAAAAGAAAAAGTAAAGAGAAAAAGAGAGAAAAAACTGCAATAATTAGAGTCTTAGACATCTCTACATAACATCAGTTTTACCCATGAGTCGTGATGTTTCAAAACCGTCATTTTCTTTCCCATAGTTTTCTTTTTTGGATATTGGTTTCTAAAATTTCAGCCTTCCAAGTAAAGAACGATGAAAATTCTGCCTTCTTTTTTCCGATTGCTTTCAGTTCCTAACGCTTCTGCCACAAAAAATGTAGTGATAGTAGAAGCTTCATTCTAGCAAGCTGTTCTTAGGACTACAAAACAAGCATAAACACACCTCAAGATCTATTATGCTGGCAATTTAGCTGCAGGTTATTAATTAGGTATTGAAATTGGCATGATCCGAGAAAGATGGTAAGAAATCAACTCACCTCTATAATGAGCAATACACCAAAAACAGAACTGGTGTTAGCAAGGGCCAGAAAATCACGCAATGCCATAAATTTTCCTGCATTCTTGAACTGTGGATTATGGTACAATCCATAACTTGTTGCATACGGATTTGATATTGCCGCTGCAGTAAAGTATAACATACAGATACAAGCAGGTTATGCGACTACTCCTCCGTATTAGGTATGGTAAAGCAATATTGGCATTCGATTCAAGATAGTTTAACACAATAAACTGAAGAAATAAATTTTAACAAGGAGTCCAAGAAACATTTTTCGCAGAGAAATCGTCCTATAAAACGGAAGCGCAAAATAATATTATCCAACCCAACCGACCTATCACTAAAACTGAGCCCATCAAAATATGCTACAAGCCATTACATAAGGGCTGGACTGAGTGATTGACGTCCATTAATGTGAAAACAAATGCATACAGAATTACGGATCATTGCAAAAACATACACTAAAGAGTGACAAAGAGACATAACTTAAAAGAGTAGAGCATGCTTCCTTATCACAAAGGAAAAGAAACACAACGGAGAATCTTAGCACACAATAACAAGAAATCAAGCACCGGTTTCAACTTACGTGCCAAACTCATAATCTGGCTCCATGTTAGGCTGAAGGAAAATATTCCATTGACTACACCGAGTTCAGGAATGGATGCTGTAAGGTTGCTAAATCTGATTGAACAACTGTTGAGCTATCGATAAGATTAATGGATCCTAAGAAAAATGGTATTCCATCCTTCGACATTTGAACAGGACAGTCCAGAACATCTACACCATCTGACATAGGTCCCTCATAAGCCGAATCTGTACAACCAGGGTAGTCCCCACTTGCTCCGTTGGATGATATAACCAGAGGCTTTGCTGAAACCAAGGAGAGGTCATATGAAATCGATCAATCACTAGCTCATGATGCAACAACGCTATGTATTTCACCATACATCATTAACCATCTATGCGGCACATCTACAATAGTTGGATGTTTATGGGATTCACATGGGACCCGTTTCATACTTATACTGATATGTGATAAATATGAACGGGTCGTGTCAGTTGGTACACTAAGAATGGCAGCATACCTTGTCCTGACACATCTTTGTCTATGTGGGAGAAACACGCTGCAATATATGAAACGAAAACAAGTTAGCATTAGAAGCAAATGTTTCTGAAACAAGCAATTTGTCGGACACTAGTAGTGAAATCGATGTAGAAGGGGTCTAAAAGTTTTATAACAGCTTTGATTAAGCAAATCTAACATGCAACCAAGGAAGGAACACGTGGCAAGTCTATATCGAACCTTTAGTAGCGATAACAACCTGACACAGACGCTTCGCACTATCGTAGTCCTAAGTCGTCAAAAGAACAAAACTAGAAATTACTATTTTGTTTTTTTGAACGGCAACTAGAAAATACTATTGATCAGAAAGGTTTGAGAAGTTCTTTTACATAGTTTTTACTAACATTTTCAGTCAGCAGCTGCTTGCGCATTATATTCCTGAATATCTGTCAATAGAAGACTTGGGTATAAAAGAAAGACACTCAGCAACAGGAATATAACTGAAATTATAGGCAAAAGGATTGTCGGTTGCAAAATCTGATGCAAAGACTTCTAGACCTTGAGCATGAGCATCCAAGACAAGAGACGTATGAGGCAGTGAATATAGATTGTCGTCCACAGGCCATATATGAGACTTGGGAACTAGAATTCCCGAGGCAAATGACTTGATAATCCTAAAGTTATGTAATAGAAAACCATAAGTGTGCTTCGTTGATGGCTCAACTTCGTCCTATTCCAGAAACCTTAAGACTAGATTTGTTCTGTTTGGTTTGCGAGGCAATATACTCCTCAGGAAGTTTATCTCCGGTGAAGATATGTAATCAACTATAGCACTTCAAAACACAGAAAGTACAAATCTTCTCATGCTCAAGTTTCGCTGGCTGAAGAATACTTCATGCTGCAGAATTATTTTGACAAAGCAACTTACGTTTAAGGAAATGCATTCGAAGAAGGCACCAAATTCATGTAGCATGAAACACACATATAAGTAATTACCACGATATTCAACCATAATCCTGGTGTCCTAAGGACATCTTCAACAGTAAGAATGAACAAACCTGCCATCGAATGTATTGGGTCGGGAGGGAACTACCTGCCTTACTGTTTAGACATCAAAGGAAAGTGTCACTACAAAATGACAATGTGCCACAAATAAGGTCACAGTGAACTGCAACAGAAGACCATCAAACAAATAAACTTACAGCTGACATTTCTCAGGTCATTGAGAGTGAAATCAACAGAAAACCACCCTTGCATAGATACATCATTAACAAGGTAGGCATTGTACAGGTTTTCGTAATCGGTTATTTTATCAATGTTAGAACCGTTATCAAGCCTGAGATTTGGAAAGCAAATGCCAGCTTCATCTTTTGTCAGTTGTACATCACTTCAGCAAATTCCGATGAAGTCATAGGCAAGTTCATCTCTTCCCTATGGATGCTGCTGAGTTCATCTCTTCCCTATGGATGCTGCTGAGTTCATCTCTTCCCTGATGTGATCTACTGGTGGGTTGAACGTCCGAAAGACACTCGTCGGAATGCTTAAGTTACCTGATGTGATGTACAACTGACAAAAGAGGGAGCTGGTATTTCCACTGAATTAGTGTGCGTGTGTTTGGTTTGAGATCGTTGGAGGCATAAGTATAACACCTCTTATGATCGAGTCTCTGTTTGTTCATGATTTTTGAGAGTCTTCTCATCAACCAAACAGAGAGCGTAAAAGATGAAAAACGAAGGAGGAGGGGAGAGGGAATAAAAAGAGAGCACTGCTACAATAAACTTAAAAGATCACAGGTAAAATCCGTGATCTTTATAATTTAATCATGGTTTTAAAACCGTGGTTGATGGAGCCGTTATTAAAAGTCTTCAAGATTCAACCACAGCTTATGTCTGTGATTAAATGTATGTCGAAACTGATATGTAAATGCATAAAGCGTGATGTTAAACTAGATAAGACCACGGTTTGGACATAAAGATCGTAAAAGATCACGATTTGAAAAAAAAACGTGTTTAAAAACATTAAACAATTACGGTTTACATGGCAAACCGTAGTCAAATCAACAATATTATCACGTTTTGAAGATAGAATTGTAATAAAATTAGTTTTAAGATCACGGTTTGGATAAATAATGTGATTAAAAATACTCTACAATCACGGTTTGCTAAAAAAACCGTAATTAAATTAACTTTATTATCACGATTTGGACAAATAACGTGATCAAAAATACTGTATGTACAACAACGATTTTCCCAAAAAACCATGAGTAAATTAATAATACCATCACTGTATTTAATGTGACTTGCCACGTGAAAATAAATTATATTTTGTCACACCTGCAACAAAGCGTAGCGGAAATAAACACATTTTATCACACTTGTTGGAAAATGTGATTAAATTAAGGTATTATAATCATAGTTCTTTTAAACCTGTGATAGTTATTATTAATCACTACGGTTTATTAGCAAAGTGACATAAAAAACTCACCTTGCATTTCTTTATCACGGTTTCATCAAAACCGTAATCTTTCAAATTTTTTTAGTGTGATCTTTATCAATTATTCTAGTAGTGGAGGTACGTACCATGTAATGTCTTCCACAAACTGGTTGTGTTATTTTCCCTGACCAGAAGCCAACATCGCCAGGAGAAGAAGAAGAAGAAGTGAGTTCACGCACCAAATTGACCAAAACTTCACCATTTGCTCAGACGAAACGAAATTTTCTTAACTATTGTGAACACTTCCATGCTAGAGAGAGAGAGTGAGTGAGAGAGAGAGATTTGTTTGACAAGAATTGTTTGAAGATTTGATCTTTTTCTTAACTGTAAACACATTCATGCGCGCGCAGGAATCCATATATGCAACTTCATTAAATTTTGGAGTGCCTGCATAAAAAAAGGGAGCCCCAAAATCAACTTCCTTAATTTTTTTTTCAAAAAACAATTACTATTGTGAATTGAAAGTTGTTTGCGATGAAATTATCAAGTAGCTTATCGAAAAACACTCTCAGATTCGGTATCGATAGATTGCCACTGAGACTAGAGATGCAAATTGGGATGAATCGGCACAAGAATGGGAACTGGCATGGGCACAACAAGATTATAAAAGGGGGGTATGAGACAATTAGAAGGGGGACGGCACCTACATTTAAGGGTAATTTTCACTGACATCCCCTGAGGTTTATGACAAATACAGAAACCTCCCCTGAGGTTTCAAAAATTACATTAACCTCCCTTACTTTACAAACTATTGTCCAGATTCCCCCAATCCGTTAAGTTTGCCCTAACGCCGTTAGATTTTATTGTTAAATGACTCAAATGCCCTTCCATATTAGATGAACTACACAATTAAGTCTTCTTGTTCTAATTTTCTTCTAATTGGTTTTTCTTTGTTTGAATAAAATTAACTAAAATTATAATGTATCAAATTTGGGTAATTACATATATAGTTTGTTAATAGTTAATTTCTTAAGTTACTAATATTTTTGCTTCATGTATCTTGATCTTTTTTTTTTTTTCTATATGCATTTTTTATTTACTTGTATATTCCTAACTCAACATAACCTAAAAAAAAATATTATCTTCATTACGAGTTGGTAAATTCATAAGAAGAAGAAAAAAACAGGATAATTTTTTTCTCTTCTACATATATATTGTTAAATGGACGATGGAAGACACATGTAGATACCTAAACAACCATATAAAAAAATGTGACTTTTTCATATATTGCTTCTACAAAATTAAGTCCCTCTAATTTACACTTTTATCATTCTTTAAAAATTTTCTTCTCCTTTGAAATTACCTACTAGTAATGATAACCTTTTTTTTTTTTATTGTCTAGTTATGATGGGCTAGGGATATACAAGTGGATTTAGCGTGATAAAAAGCATATAAAAAACAATATTAAATAGATATAAAAAATTATTACTGTCAAAACATACGATGTCTTAATAATTAACCAAATTAGATAAAATTAATCTTAATAATTAACCAAATTAGATAAAATTATAATTATTTAATCTGATTTTAAGAACATTAAAACTTGATTGTGTAGCTCATCTACTATTTAAGGGCGTTTCAGTCATTTAGTGATAAAAACTAATGGTGTTAGAGTCAACTTAACGGATTGAGGGAATCTAGACAATAGTTTGTAAAGCAAGGGAGGTTACTGTAATTTTTAGAACTAAGGGGAGGTTTCTGTATTTGTTAGAAACCTCAGGGGAGGTCAGTGAAATTTACCCTACATTTAATAAGTGCACTGTGCCAGGCCGTAATTTTTGGGCATGGCTTGTGATGTGGTGGATCTTCAATTTGCTCAAATGAACTCATGTAATATATATGTGGGATTTAGGCTGCGAAAAGGCTCTCCGGGATCTAATACTAACTGATAAAAATTTTAATCTTACTTGGGATGTAATAATATTTCTTCTTGTTTTTTTTTGTTTTTTTATTTTGAGTTTCGGCAAATATCAAACTTATGTATGACTTCGATGAAATTGGACATGCCAGAAAGATTTTGAATGGCTTTGGTCAGCATGTATGCATTCAAAATAAAATTTTACGATCACAAAATCAATTCTAACTAACTAAACCAAAATCAATTTTGGTGCAAACAAGCTATCAAACACTGACAAATTTAAAAAACTATCAAGAATTAATGAATATATATAGTATATTTTTATCATTCGTGAAGTGTAAACCGTGAAAAATAGAGTTTGAAGCCTATTAAATACCAGACTCTCCGAGCCGATCCTTCAGGCTTGGGCATGCCCAAGTCAGGATGGTCCAGAAAATGGAACATATGGCAATAATTACAATGATAACAGCCATGATTATCACCAGAACAATCAGGATAGCTAGGTAGCGGTTTGTCGGATCTTTAGGCTGCCCATTTGGTTTTGGGGGTGGAGCTGATGATATAAACCCATTGCCTGCATCAAAAGGCGGGCCGGCTTTTGACACAACTGAGGTTTGAGGTGGCTCAACCACGTCAGTTTCGGTCAAGACTGGTTTAGGAGCTTGAGCTGGTGGCAAGTCCTCAGGAGCCATGAGCGACACTAGACCCTTGTTATCTACTGGCAGCATGAATTTCGGGATCTCATCGTTGCTCAGTCCTGAACATTTGTTTCCTGCAATCCATAAAAGCAACAATTCTTGTTAACGTATTAATGCCAAAAGCTCCATAAACAACTCCTCGCACTAAAATTTTGTACTGAAAGAAAAGAGATGAAATGAATTCATCCGCTGTAAGCTCTAAATTACATCTGCTCTTGTAATGAACAATTTTGTGATGACTAAAGATAAATACATGGGCTTACTCTTGTATTGAACAGCGGTCCTAGGGAATTCTGTGATTATTCCATCAACTCCCCCAGCCACTACAAAGTTGTTGATTTCCATATTCGTATCTGAGCAGAAATCCCAGGCTTGAGATACAAACTCATTTTGGAAAACCTCTGCGTACACCTTGAGTTTGAATGCCTGCAGCTTTTTCACAACATCCGTCATGCCAGTTAGATACTTGACGGCATGAGGAAACACAGAGGCCTTGCTCACAACTACAGAGTCGGCAAACTTCTTGATCTCTTTAATGGCTTTGGTATCTGCATCACGGATGTTCTTGTCCACCTTGTAGACAAGCTCATAGTTGGTTTCCTTCTTGAGTTTGATCAGAACCGAGCTGTTTGTGGACTGAATCATTACTGTTTGATTATTGAGGCTAGCATCTCTTAAGGCATCAAGAACTGCAGCAGTTACATTTAAACCCTGGTTTTCTGCTAAATAAGCTGCCTTCTGTAAGGAAAAAAAAGCAGCATAAAGGATCCGACTCAGTCTACTGCTATACAAAGAATATGCAATTAACTTTTCTTTCTTTCTGTTTTCGTGCAGTGCATGTGATCTGTTGGTCAACTAAGGGTGTTTGGGAATTCGAAGGTTTCCCTTGATAAGAGGAACCAAATAAGGGGAAAAAATGTGGATCAAATTTTGGAAAAAGAATAAGAGAAAAAACTGCAATATTTATACATCTCCACATAACCTCAGCTTTACTCATGATTTACGATGTTTCAAAACTTCCCTTTCTTTCCCATAGTTTTCTTTTTGGATATTGGTTTCTAAGTTTCAGCCTTCCAAGAAAAGATTGATGAAAATCCTGCCTTCTTTTTTCCGATTGCTTTCAGTTCTAACGCTTCTGTCACAAAAAATATAGCTATAACAGAAGCTTCATCAAGCTGTTCTTAGGACTACAAAACCAGCATTTCCAACAAATACTTCAAGTTAGAAAATCCTGTATCATGTATACCAGATTGTTTATCTCAAGATCTATGCTGACACTTTAGCTGCAACTTATTAATTAGGTATGTAAATTGGCATGATCCGAGAAAGATGGTATGAAATCAACTCACCTCTATAATGAGCAACACAGCAGAAACAGAACTGGTGTTAGCAAGGGTCAGAAAATCACGCAATGCCATAAATTTTCCAGCATTCTTGAACTGTGGATTACGGAACAATCCGTAACGTGTTGCATACGGCTTTGATATTGCCGCTGCAGTAAAGTACAACATACAGATATAAGCAGGTTATGGGACTACTCCTCCGTATTAGATATGGTAAAGCAGTATTGGCAATCGATTCAAGATAGTTTAACACAATGAACTTTTTTTTTTTCAAGATAGTTTAACACAATAAACTGAAGAAATAAATTTTAACAAGGAGTCCAAGAAACATTTTTCGCAGAGTAATCGTCCTATAAAACGGAAGCACAAAACAATATTATCCAACCCCAACTGACCTATCACTAAAACTGAGCCCATCAAAATATGCTGCAAGCCATTACATAAGGGCTGGACTGAGTGATTGACGTCCATTAATGTGAAAACAAATGCATACAGAAGTACAGATCATTGCAAAAACGTACACTAAGGAGTGATCAAGAGACATTACTTAAAAGAGTAGAGCATGCTTCCTTATCACAAAGGAAAAGAAACACAATGGAGAATCAGCACACAATAACAAGAAATCAAGCACCGATTTCAACTTACGTGCCAAACTCATAATCTGGCTCGATGTTAGGCTGAAGGAAAATATTCCATTGACTACATCGAGTTCAGGAATGGATGCTGTAAGATTGCTAAATTCTGATTGAGCAACTGTTGAGCTATCGATAAGATTAATGGATCCTAAGCAAAATGGTATTCCATCCTTCGACATTTGAACAGGACAGTCTAGAACATCTACACCGTCTGACATAGCTCCCTCATAAGCCAAATCTGTACAACCAGGATAGTCCCCACTTGCTCCGTTTGATGATATAACCAGAGGCTTTGCTGAAACCAAGGAAAGGTCATATGAAAACGATCAATCACTAGCCCATGATGCAACAACGCTATGTATTTCACCATACATGGTTAACCATCTATGCGGCAAATCTACAACAATTGGATGTTAATGGAATTCACATGGGACCCTTTTCATACTTATACTGATAAGTGATAAATATGAAGGGGTCGTGTCAGATGGTACACTAAGAATGGCAGCATACCTTGTCCGGACACATCTCTGTCTGTGTGGGAGAAACATGCTGCAATATATGAAACGAAAACAAGTTAGCATTAGAAGCAAATGTTTCTGAAACAAGCAATTTGTCGGACACTAGTAGTGAAATCGATGTAGAAGCGGTCTAAAAGTTTTATAACAGCTTTAATTAAGCAAATCTAACATGCAACCAAGGAAGGAAGACGTGGCAAGTCTATATCGAACATTTAGCAGCGATAACATCCCGACACAGATGCTTCGCACTATCGTAGTCCTAAGTCGTCAAAAGAACAAAACTAGGAAATACTATTAATCAGAAAGGTTTGGGAAATTCTTTTACATAGTTTTTACTAACATTTTCAGTCAGCAACTGCTTGTGCATTATATCCATGAATATCTGTCAGTTAACAAACTTGATTTTTTCCTTGTGCATTACATTGATGATTTTAGGCTTGAAAGTGCACAAATCAGCTCTGACATAAACTAGGAATTGTGGCCAGCTACTTACAAGCTGATGTTGCAGACATCAACGGAAAGTTACATTATGGATGAAAGAGGAAAAGATTTGAGATCTTGCGAATTTTAAATGAGTAAATCCATTGAAATACTCAATCAGACACTCTAGCTATTAGACTGTGTCAGCATCCTTATAGAATATACTTAAGAAACAATCATCACTGTGAGATCAAAATTCTTGATACGAACATCAGTTGATTGGCCTTAAGTTTCAACTATATGTCCATGGAAAACTGCCTACTTCATGGCAACTAACAGAATCCTGATTCCGAACTAAATTTCTCAAGGTGTGAGAAACATTGTGATGGAAAATTTACTTGAGTTTTAAATATACAGTTCTTGAAATGTGATCAACTGAATGCATAAGACATTTTTTGATCGGCATAAGACATTTACATTAGATGTGTATGCAAAAGCAATTTATAGATCAGTAATTGACCAAGTACCAACTCTATGAGAAAAGAAGAGTGTATAACTTACAAATGGCCTCTGATGGAGTTATTGCAAAGTCAGAAATCACACCGTCAACAGAGAATTGTCCGTTGTCAATAAAAGAAAGATACTCGGCAACAGGATTATAACTGAAATTATAGGCAAAAGGAACGTCGTTTGCAAAATCTGATGCAAAGACTTCTAGACCTTGAGCATGAGCATCCAAGACAAGAGAGGTATGAGGCAGTAAATATAGATTTTCATCCACAGGCCATATGTAAGACTTGGGAACTAGAATTCCGGAGGCAAATGACTTGATAATCCTAAGGTTATGTAATAGAAAACCGTAAGTGTGCTTCGTTGAAGGCTCAACTTCGTCCTGTCCCAGAAACCTGAAGACTAGATTTGTTCTGTTTGGTTTGCGAGCCAATATACTCCTCAGAAAGTTTATCTCCGGTGAAGATATGTAATCAACTATAGCACTTCGAAGCACAGAAAGTACAAATCTTCTCATGCTCAAGTTTCGCTGGCTGAAGAATACGTCATGCTGCAGAATTATTTCGACAAAGCAACTTATGTTTAAGGAAATGCATTCGAAGAAGGCACCAAATTCATGTAGCATGAAACACCATATAAGTAATTACCTCGATATTCAACCATAATCCTGGTGGGTTGAACGTCCTAAGGACATCTTCAACAGTAAGAATGAACAACCTGCCATCGAATGTATTGGGTCGGGAGGGAACTACCTGCCTTACTGTTTAGACATCAAAGGAAAGTGTCACTACAAAATGACAATTTGCCACAAATAAGGTCACAATGAAGTGCAACAGAAGACCATCAAACAAATAAACTTACAGCTGACATTTCTCAGGTCATTGAGAGTGAAATCAACAGAAAACCACCCTTGCATAGATACATCATTAACAAGGTAGGCATTGTACAGGTTTTCGTAATCGGGTATTTTATCAATGTTAGAACCATTATCAAGCCTGAGATCTGGAAAGCAAATGCCAGCTCCATCTTTTGTGAGTTTTACATCACACCAGTAGATCACATCAGGTAACTCAAGCATTCCGATGAAGTCATAGGCAAGGGAACTAGAATCAGGAAATAATCCCGAAAATCCACCACGAGCCACAACTAAAGGTGCATTTCCTGCGAAAGAAAATCCAAAACAAATATGCTTGTGGATCATAGAGCTCAAAATGAGGAGAATAGGAGAGTTTTCTGAATGGATGGATGAGGAATGATCTTATTGTTGGATATGCTAGCACCACCTATGTTTCATTCAATGAATAAGGAGCATGAAAAAATTGAGAAACGAAAACCAATCACTGCGAAGAATTCATCCAACAAAAAATAAAGAAAGATGTGTGACGAAGTTTGTAACTTTTATCAAAATAACATTCAAGTTTAGTTTCTAAGGTACACAGTCGGATGACTAAATTCATTGGCATATGTTGGGCCTGGCCAGGAGTGACCCTATGGATTTGGTTACACAATGCTACCTATGCAACCACTCTAGAACAGACTTGCGCACGCAATGTCGAATGCCATAAAAAACTTAATCTAAACCCTTGTTAACACCAATTAGTTTTAGGAGAGATGGTGAAAAAGCGGTCGGATAGCATGGACAAAACTATGCTCTCAATTTTCAGCTTTCTTAATTCTTATTTTTACAACCATGATTTACCAAGATCGAGAACTAAAATTCTTCCAAATCATGCAGAATTACTGCTTTGTTCACCCTTTAAGACTACTTTTTTCTTCTATCGATATATCGCTAAATAGATTATGTACTTAAAGGATTATTTGGAACTTGTAAACAGTGTTTAACCTATTAATTAGCACAGGATAACAAACATAGTTAATAATCTGAATCACAAACAAAAAGAAAAGGAATAGCAAATATTGACCAAAGAATTTGATGTTTTTTAATGATGAGTTTAGACATCAATGGTGAAATTTTAGGATACAATGCTGGTGCAGAATCTGGGTACTTCGTAAATTTGAACGCCTTGATGGAACTTGCTTCGAGGCACGTTACGATGTCACTTTCCGAAAACAGTATTCGCCCCCACCGTTTGGTGTGCACCGGGTTGATAGCAAATCTTTTCGAGGATAGAATGAAGCCCGGTCTAAAGACGAAGGATAGACAGAAGACCGAGCCTAATTTGTGATCAAAAGAACCAAGGGGCTGTTGACACCGTTTCTGCAAAGTTATGGTGTAACAGAACAAGAAAGCAATTTGAATGAACCTTGGCAGAGTAACGGCGCTGAAATTCTGTGTTGAATGAATGTGATTTGGGCCTCCATTTATAGACCCAAAAGCACATTTTCGCAACGGTCTAAATGTCTAATGACCTTTTGTTTGAGTCATAACCTTTCCAAACAGAGTCACAACCAGCCTGTTCGTCCATGCGATCTTGTACTTAATGAGGCCTGTTCGTCCATGCAACCTTACCGCCACTGCCACGGTCACGCGTGGCCTTTCCAAACAGAGTCACAACCGCGATTGGTACCTTAATGAGGCCCGTTCGTCCATGCGACCTTACCGCCACTGCCACGCTCACGCGTGGGTGCAGGCATGGGTGTGTATCACCGCCTTTGCCGATTAGGTGCGAATCACCAAAGGAGCCAAACCACTCAACACAAAGTAATCTAAATAGATGCTCCTTTAGTTATACCATTTAACCTTTTCCCAAATGGCCAAATGGGACAAACCTAAAATTCTACAAAGAAGCTTTCTAAAGGCACAAGGAATATTTTGATAAAACCCCAAACTAACACTCATTTATTTTGATAAATTCCACCATGCAATCATGTCATAAATAGGCCAAGAGCAGCCCTCACTCTTTTAATTAGCTTTGAACCAAAATCCAAGTAAGAGAACTTCTGAATTTGACTCAAATCCTTGGTTTTAAATAATGGCTTTTTTTCTTTTTTTAGATATATCTTATCGGTCATTATGTAATGGGATTCCAGGCTTCCGATATCGTTATTTACTTGTGTATTGGCCGATGCAGATCAATACCGGCCGATATATAACTGTATCATAGATGAAGTTACGATTCCTGATACCACAATTTATAACCCTTTTACGAACTAGAGTTAAATCTTCTGACAGCCTGACACGCATATCTAAAAATCAACATATGAAGCTCTCAGAAATTGGCACATGCCCTTCTCGTTATCAGCTTCGATAAAATTGTCTAGCATTTGTCATAAATAAAACATCAAATCAAATTTTGCGAAGTCAAATTAACGCATTAAAATCATAGAACCGGACTAAAAAATATTAGTAGAGTGTTATTTAGTTCGGGTTTTGAATTGTGATTCACCGCAAATTAACACATAAAATTCATTTTTTCTAAAATCAAATCAAAATTTGCGAAGTCAAAATTTGTGAAGTCAAATTAACACAAATCAGAGAACCGAACTAAAATGATATTAGCGTGATTTAGTTCGAGTTTTACTTTTATATTTAAAAAATCATTAAAAGGTTACTTTTTTCTATACGTTATTTCTCATATGCTGAATCATTCGTTTGTATTTTTTTCTCTGCATAGGTTTAACAGTACTTTTTTTTTTTTTTTTGGGTAAATTAACCGTAGTTCTTACGGTATAGAATAGCGTGAATTCACAGACAAGGAGTCCTTGCTGTGCACTAGGTGCATGGCACCATGCCATGCACCCCATTTGGCAGTCCGTTGCGAAAATGCACGGTTCGGATCAAATCCAAGCAATGGCTCTCACATGGGGTTGGATTCAATCCGAGCCGTGCATTTTGGTAACGGACTGCCGGATGGGTGCACGGCACGGTGCCATGCACCTAGCGCACGGCAGGATCCCTCAATCCTGAATTCATAGGCCAAGCTATTAAATTTGATTTTTTGTTTTAAATCAGGACCAACCCAATTAGACTACTTACTAAAAATCAAATCAAATCAAATCGGCCAAATAATCAAACTAAAATCGGAATACTTATATTCTTCTTCTCAAATCAACAACTATGATATGAAATGAATCATTCACTCTTTTTGAATTGACTCAAGTAAAAATGATCTTTTATTTTTTAAATCAGGACCAACCCAATTAAACTGTATTTTGATTCACTAAAACCGAGCTTAGATGCTCTAAATCAGCTAGTAAATTTTAGGACTGCTAAATTTTAGGTGGGTTTTCTACTGTCAGTTCAGTGGGTTGTCAATAAACACACATAAAGACAAAAAAACACGCATAACCCTATACACTTTTCACATATTTCAATACACTTTCACACATTTTTATACATTTTTCACATATTTCAAAACATTTTTTAAACCTTAACGTCAGCTGACTTTAGAATTTGCCAATTTGAGGAGGGTCACCTTAATTAACAGAATGTTCTCAAAACAGAGAAAAACAGGGGTACGTATTTCCTCTGGTCGTTTTTCTCGGTAAACACACACACAGAACAATACGAGTAAAAACTCGGGTGGTGTCGTATAAATAACCACAATACAATATCATGGAAAAAAAACCATGGCTCTTATGATCGTGCAGTACGAGGAAGAACTTCGCTATTGTATTAATAACTACTAAATACATTGTGGGTGTGTTTGGTTTGAGATCGTTAGAGGCATAACACCTGTTATGATCGTGCCTCTGTTTCTTCATGATTTTCGAAAGGTTTCTCATCAACCAAACAGAGAGCAAGAGGGCCGTAAAAGAAGAAAAACAAACGAGGAGAGGGAATGAAAAGAGAGCTAGGTACCATGTAATGTCTGCCACAAACTGGTTGTGTTATTTGATCCATGGCCAGAAGCCAATGTCGCGCAGAGAAGACGAAGAAGTGAGTACATGCACCAAAACTTGAACATTTTCACCATTTTCTCAGATGAAATTTTCATGCTAGAGAGAGAGAGAGAGAGAGAGAGAGAGAATGAGAATGAGAATGAGAGGGGTGAAGACTAGCAAAATTTGATAACTTTCATCATCATCGTCGTCATCATATCATCATCATCACTTCATCAATTCTATTGAAAAGGACCCTGGTCAAACCACTTGAGGGAAATTTTCTACGCAACCACCCCCCTCTTTCCTCAATACCCACACCAAAATAAACCATTTTCTCAGATGAAATTTTCATGCTAGAGAGAGAGAGAATGAGAATGCGAGGGGTGAAGACTGGGGTGTTTGAGAGCTTATTTTTGACTTTTTATTTTCACTTTTTTGACTTTTTGGCTTTTCAGATTATGACTAGAATGTATTTTGAATTTGGTAAAATGTTTGGATGATAAGTGCAGAATGCATTTTGCAAAAGGAGTAATGTTTGGGAAATATGTGATGAAAATGAATTATGGGTTGATTTTTTACCAAGTTGCCCTTCATTTTTATTATTGTAATAAAATATATATGAATAATATTTTGGGAATTGATTTTCACACTCCCCTTTTTTATATCTACACTCATTTTTATTTTATTTTTTTGTCTTTTTTTGGCAAAAAAATTCATATACTTTTAACACTAAAAAAAAAAATAGTGTGGATATCAAAAAAGGGAGTGTAAAAATCAATTCCCAAAATATTTTTAGCCATTTATGTAAAGTTACATTGTTAATTTTTTTTTTTTTTTTGGGTATTGCGCTAACAGATACATGGATTGCATAATTGAAAGTCTTTAATTAATTTTTTTTTGGAGAGAAAGGCGTATTTTGTGAAGAGGAACTTGGTAATCGTGAGATAAAAAGGAGGGAATTATTGTAATTGGCCATTGGGAGAAAAAAAGCTGTTAAGCCAAAAATGCCAAACACACCTATTGACCTCTTTTTCCCTTTTGCTCTCTAAAGCCCAAAATGAAGAACTCATTCTACTAGAATGGGTTTTGGTTTGGGGCAGCCAAACACTAAAAATGCAAAAAGGGGATAATGAAAATGCAAAAATTAAGTGGCCAAACACCCTCTAAAGTGACCAATTCTATTGAAAACGATCCTGATATCAGAAAAGAAAAAAAACCACTTGAGGGAAATTTTTTTGGTTTGGGGCAGCCAAACACTAAAAATGCAAAAAGGGGATAATGAAAATGCAAAAATTAAGTGGCCAAACACCCTCTAAAGTGACCAATTCTATTGAAAAGGATCCTGATATCAGAAAAGAAAAAAAACCACTTGAGGGAAATTTTCTACACAACACTTCCCCAATACGTACCCACACCAAAAAAGCCCTTTAAAAGATGCTTGGGCCCATCTTGACTATCTAACTGTCTGTTTTGTTAAATATAATTGATAATTATTTTTTTAAAATTCAAATTAATTGGATATCAATAAATATTTGATTTTTCTTGGTAACAATGGAAGATTAAAAAATTCAACTGTTCTTTGTTTTCAAATGAAATGAGCAACTTACCAATACCCAATCAACTTGATATTTCGCAAAATTAGTCTATATACTATTCTTTATAAAATATACGGTTTGGATGATTAGGATGAGTCCAAAGTGAGCCACATGTGCCTTCCTAAGGTATTTTTTGGGCTTGGATGATATTAGTCAAATACATTACAAAAGATTCATGCTTTTAGGAATATGGACTACGAGGTCATTGCAATTTGCTAAGCAATCAAGCTGATGTTGGAGACCTCAATGGAAAGTTCATCTCCAACACAATTCATCAAAATTCTTCATTTTTGAAGGATCAAAATCTTATACTTAAAAAAAAAGAAGTGATTTTGAATAATACTATAAATTACATGAACTCCAACCATCATTTTTCATTTCAGGAAAACTACAAAAAAGCCTCCAAACTTTCACCGCAATGCCTCATAGACCTCGAAACTTAAGGAAATTTCAATTAGACCTTTAAACTTCTCACATTTTTATCAATTACACCCGTGCCGTTACTTGTCATCAATTTCCTAACGGAAAATGCTTACCTGGCGTGTTGGCCCTTGTTTTGGAGGGAAATGCAATATTCAATGGGTCACCTCTCGCCATTTTGACTCCCTTCCTTCATTTGATCTCTATATATACACCCACCCTACACCAAATAACCCTAAAATCCAGATTCCCTTCTTCATTTTCTCTCTCTCATTCTAAAACCTACTTCCATCTTCTCTCTCTCACATGTGGAAGAAAACCTCATTAACAAAACCCTAGGTGAAAGAAAAAGGAAGAAAAATCCATTAAACAACAGTATTTCACTAAGTGAAAGAAAAAAGGAACCCATTAAAAAACCCTAAAGATTATCGATCCAAAGGCAGAGACGTAACATACGTAGGAGGATCAGCATCAGATTCTTGCATCATCCAACCCATTTTCATCTTCCTCACGATTGATGAAGGATTAAACAACCATAGTACTTCTGATTCTAACGCGGTGATCAAGAATTTTTTTCGGTTGGGAGGAGTGAAAATGGGAAAGTGTGTTTTTCGGGTTTACGAAGATGTTTTTGGTGTATTTACGTCGCCTCTCTTACCACGTGAAGGTCAGGTGTTCTCATTTCCTTCCAAAACGAGTGCATTTCCCTCCAAAAGCACCAGATAAGCATTTCCCGTTAGGAAATTGACGGGAAGTAACGATGTGGGTGTAATTGATAAAAATGTGTAAAGTTTTGAGGTCTAATTGAAATTTCCTTTAAGTTTGGAGGCCTATGAGGCATTGCGGTGAAAGTTTGGAGGCTTTTTTGAAGTTTTCCCTTTCATTTCTTTGAAATTTCATTCATTTCTCTCTGAACTTCAATTTTTCCTCCAAAATTTGACATTGAAATTTTTTAGAAAATTTATTACATATATTGATGTCTGCCAGGTACCATGTAATGTTTGCCACAAACTGATTGTGTTATTAATTTGATCTATGACCAGAAGAAGCCAACGTCAACGCCCAGACAAGAAGAAGAAGAAGTGAGTTCGAGATGTTGAAGATTTGATAATTTTGGTTTCTTAACTGCGAACACTTCCATGCTTCAAAGATGGGAGAGAATGAGAGGGACATATAGGCAATGAAAAATGATATGGTACACCACTTATGCGCACCAATGTGATGTGATAGATGAAGAGAAACCCAATATTTGAACCGTCTAAAAAATGGGTGGCTCCTCATCTACCACATTGCCTTAATTGGTGTGTATTTGGTATGCATGTGTGATGCACCCGTAGCATTGTTGTATAGGCAGGTGGCAGGGGCAATAAGGTGGTCCTAAGGTTGTCTATACATAAAGTAAACAGCCATCTGATATTTCGATCGACCCCACAGGAATTTTCAAATTTCTTTTTTTTTTTTCAACTTTTAGATGCCCTAAATGTGGTGCTAAGGCTGTCTACATCAAGTTGTATGGATCAAGACAAAAGGGGGTTGTAAAAATGTCCCCTTGTTGCAGCCATTGCCTTTATGGATTACGCAGAACGTAACGTATTACCCGGGGCCTTTTCAATATGGGTCCCCCATCTCTCTTTCTGAGAAAATCCGAATTTTACATTACTCTTTTCTCGTAGAATTAGCTTTTGGGTGAATGCGAATGGAATTTTCTTTAAGGTTTTCTGGCCCCGTTTTTCTAAGAGAGGACCCGTTTTCTTAAGGTTATCTGAAAATCTAGCTCGGACCTCAAACCCATCATGAACCCGACGGGATAATGTATGGGTACCCCCTCCTCTATTGGGTAACAGGTTTATCCGTCACGCCCCGCTCATACTTTTTTACGGTGGAACTCCAAAATAAGTGAACACAAATTTTCTTGGTGGGTTCGGGATGGGGTATTGGGCCGGGGCGATATCTACCCGAACCATACCCGTACCCGACCGAGTTTCTTCAATTCTTCTCCTACCCCTATTTGATACCGGAAAAATTAATAAAACCCACCCTAATCGAGGCGGGACGGATTGAATTGTCATCTCTAGCTGTCCGCCTTCTTGATCACCTGCTCGTGGTCAAAAGTACTAAACTCCTCCTACCCCATTGGAAAATGCAAAATCATAGTCGAGATCAAAAGTACTTAGGCCATATTCCACTAATTCAAAAAGCTAAAAAGCCAGCTTATTGCGATTTTTGAGGCAAGTCATTCTCTCATAATACATCACATAAAAAGCCGTGAAAATCCAAAAAGTCACCCTTAACGGAACACTTCCTTAACTACCCCAACAAGTGCATGTGAATATACGAAAATGTCATGAATTACGAACCGACCTTCATCTTACATAGCAGAAATTGATGTTCAAAACAAAATAATAATAGTAATACATAGCAGAAATTAATTGTGCATCACACAGAAAAAGTCGCTGTAGGAAGAAATTTAATGGATATAATTAACGCACTGTCCAAGACTACGAGTTTTTGTTTTTTATTTATTATATTAAAATCATTTTGGAGTGACTGTGTAAATTAAACATTGGAAGGTTCGGTCATGAAAATTTAATCAGGAAAGATGAGGTGCGGACGAAAGCAAAATCCGAGATCCTTGATCAGGTGATGGATCCGTGGCATACATATATATATATATATATATAAGTTTTTCATCCAACCTTAAACTTTTTCACTCGTAAGTTGGGATCATGAATTCTGAATGAAAATTGAATCTTTTGATCAACTACTTAGAAATATCCAATTAAGCTTATTTTTTACTCTATTATGATTCACTAAAACAGAGCTTAGATGCTCTAAATTAGCGAGTAAATTTTAGGACCAATCCACATGTCATTCAAAAGAATCATTCACTCGTACGTATAAATAACCACAATACAATATCATTGAAAAAACACCTCTTACGATCGCATCTCAGAAGAGTCAGAAATCAGAATGATATGCGGAAAAACTCCGATACCGTAGTATAGTATCTGAAAAAACACCTCTGTAACCATGGGTATTTCCACTGAATTATTGTGCATGTGTTTGGTTTGAGATCGTTGGAGGCATAAGTATAACACCTCTTATGATGTTTCTTCATGATTTTTGTGAGTCTTCTCAGCAACCAAACAGAGAGCGTAAAAGAAGAAAAACAAAGGAGGAGAGGAGAGGGAATAAAAAGAGAGAGGTACGTACCATGTAATGTCTTCCACAAACTGGTTGTGTTATTTGATCCCTGACAAGAAGCCAACGTCGCCGCCCAGAGAAGAAGAAGAAGAAGAAGAAGTGAGTTCACGCACCAAATTGACCAAAACTTCACCATTTTTTCGGACGAAATTTTCTTAACTACTGTGAACACTTCCATGCTAGAGAGAGAGAGAGAGAGAGAGATTTGTTTGACAAGAATTGTTTGAAGATTTGATCTTTTTCTTAATTGTAAACGCGCGAAGGAATCCATATATGCAGGGCGGAGGCAATAAAGGCATCATGTGGTAGACCCCGGTGGAATTTCATTTTTTCTTTGGGGTATTTGCACTTAAACCCCTTGTACTTTTTTTTAGGCACTTACACCCCCTCCAGAGAACCTGAATTTCGCTTAGGTTCGGACTTTGACTTTCCCGATCAAATTTCGATGAGCCAATGTGTTCGGAATGTGTTTTTATAAGTATACGCGAGGAAATAGCAAAAAAAATGACCGGGAAGGGCTTGATCTGAACATATATAGTTTTACAGAAAACTGCTTAATCCAACCCTTCGCGGTCTTTTTTTTGGCTGATTCTTGATGGCTACCCTTGAAAACACGTTCCGAACATATTGAACGGATCGGATCGGATCGGATCATCGAAATTTGATTGGAAAAGTCGAAGTCCGAACCTAACTAAAATTTGGGTTCTCTACAGGGGCTGTAAGTGCAAATACTCCTCTTTCTTTTTTGCGCTTACAGCCGGAAACGAGGTGGGTGCTGTGCACCCAGGTGCTATGCACTATGTTGTGCACCCCTCAGCCATGCGATTGTATCTTAGACGGTCCGGATGTGTTTTGATTTGTTGCCGGTAAACATAAATCAAAATTAAATTAAGATTACCAAATACATCCGACCCGTCCAAACATGATTGAACAACCGAAGGATACACAACCTGATGCATAGCACCCGGGTATACAGCACCAACCCCTTCTCTATTACAGTTTCATCGCTTTGGTCTAGATCAAAACAAAAGGGCTTGGGGGACCCATGATTGAAATATGCGGACAACCGAGTCAAAGGGAAAATTGTCACGTGTAACCTTAAAGTTTCAGTTCAAAAAAAAATTACCTTAAAGTTCACTGGGCAATTTTTATAGTCGGCCTATATTCACAACAAAAAAGCATCCAAATTAAAACATTACACAATAATAAACATTCTAAATTTAAATAACATTGAAAAAATAACTACAACCTAAGCCACATGAAATAACTGGTTTGGGTAAAAAGCAAAAAATTGGTTTTTTGGTGCCTTTATTCAATTTTTTTACATTTGTTAGTTTTGCATCAAGTTTTCGTGGTTTCTTGACTTATCTCGTCGAGACGAATCTAAATAGTATAAAATTTTGGTCAAAACTATTTTTTTTAATAAAGCTGAAAATAAACCAGTTTATTGTATTAATTTTGGCTTTATTAAAAAAAATTAGTTTCGGCCATAATTTTTTACTTTTTGGATTCGTCTCGACGAGATAAGTTAAGAAGCCACGAAAACCTGATGCAAAACTAACAAATGTAGAAAAATTAAATAAAGACAAAACGAAAAAATCAAAAAACCAATTTTTTCTTTTTAGCCAAACCAAGCCAAAATATAGTGAAGGAATGGCATGTCAACCATCCTATACCTCCACTAAATTTGATAATTTTGCATCACTTTCATCCTTGATCCATTCACGTGCCAAGCAAATGTCAAAGAAAAATATTGAATAACGCATAACAATAGGACAAGAAAAACTCACAATAGGACAAATCATATAACTCATTCAAATTGGAAATGGAATCTGTTGAAATACACACAAATACCGCTTAAGTGTTTGTTTGCATGAAACAACACCAGCAAGTACCAAGAAATAATATCGAGTCTTAACCACCATAAGCTTAACAAAAAACATGTTCAAACATAAGTACGAAGTTCAACATTCGCAGAAATTCCTCAAGGTGCAGGTGCAACATATTGGAGATATTGCACCTGTAAGTGAGGTTATTTGTTTAGTCAATATTCAAGAAGAAATATGTGAGCTGGAGAGGTAATAATAGTTAACAGTAGAGATTGGAGGGGAATGAAGTGGTCTAGAAGAATGGTGAAGAATAGAGCAAGTGTGCACAGAAAAGACTGACTAAGGCAGTGATGCTCTCGGGCTAATCCATGGAGTATCCCAAGTGATCTAGAGAATAGGATGATATCACTCAGAGAGAATATTCCCCTCTCAAAAGTGATTCCCTACTTTCTCAAAATCATTTTTTTTTAAAACAAAACAATTTTTTTTTTTTCAAAAATTACGTTGAAAACAGTTTTTTTTTTTTTAAGAAAAAAGAGAGTTATCACTAGGGATGTCAATTCCGCCCAAAACCAATGGATACCCGAACCAAACCGACCCTATCGGCGAGGTTTTTTTTTTTTTTCCTACCCATGGGGCGGGTTTGGTTTTCGAAACATGATACCCGACTGATTTGGGTTTGGTCTTAGCAAGTATTCGGCCAAACCCAAACCCAAACCCAAACCGAATCCAAACCGCTCCATATAATATTACTTATAGATCATGTTGTTGGTTCCTACTTTTTAAAAAAAATTCCTT
>JAXBDA010003071.1:0-37427 GCA_036023075.1 Gaultheria prostrata | reverse complement strand
TCGTCTCTCTTGCTTTTTCATCTCCTCCATTCTCTCACTAGACCGTCGGAGTGCCTTCCCTGGCCAACTTCCGGCCAGGTTGGGTGCTAACGTCGGGTTCATCCTGTGCAGGAGATTCAAGAGACGCTAGATCCATCCCTCAACAGTGAAAGAGAGTCCTAAGGAGGTCCGCCGGAATCCAGGACACCACACTTTAGTTACTGGGTAGATGCTTCCCTGTTGGTACAATCCTAGAGACGGTAGACTTCTTGTGACATGATTTTATTAATTTGGTTTGATGGTGAAATTTGTGGAGAACTTTTCAGTAAGCCTAGCAATTTCTAAGAGTTTTTTTTTTTTTTACATTAAGTTACTGAGCGAGCTAATTTTCTGCAAAATTGCTTTACTACATGGATTTGTTTCTATCCCCCTTTTGCATCTGATATCTTCCAGAATAGATAGTGGTACACCAAATACAAGAAATTTGGTTATGTTGTCAGGCTGATTGCTTTTAGCTCTTAAAATGCTTCAATGGGTCTAACAATTGTAAATTGAGTTAACCTGCCTTCACCCCTATCGCTTCACCCAGCCTGTGAAATTCCAATCCTTTTGCAATCGATGCATTCCTTTTACGAATTTCACTTCATGAATAAAACGCTGACTTGAATCCCAGTTGTTGGGTTGAAGTCAGTAACACACAGAAATTTGCATTCTAAGCTCTCAAAACATCTGAAGAATGACTTCATTTTGTTATATGTAAGATGGATTGTAGTAACATTGAAGTAGTCGAAATTTGATCATATCGCTTCTCCAAATTCTATATAGATTGCCAAGTCTCTGTATTTGGAAGATTCTGCATCGGCACTTAGTGCATTGCATGTAAGGAATGTAACCTGGTACTGAATCTGTTCAAACATTGGATTATGAGTTTGTTTGTTTTCCTTTGAAGCTCACACAGGGATGGTTGCCCATCTAGCAAATAGACGTTGGGTTGATGGTGGGTTCATTTTTTCCATAATTCATGAAGATAACGCTAGGTTTTTCTTTTATCACTAATTATTTACATTTATTTCTATTGTTTCCTAAAGTATTTATTTCCATATTACCTATTCAGGTTCTTTGGCAAAACTCTTCAAACTTTCCCTTCTTTCTAATACATGTACAACCTCCTGATCTATATTGTTTAGGCCTGTGCGACGACTCTATGATAGGAACTTCGTTGTTTGTTCGTTGCTCATATTTTCCATCTAAAAATTCGGCTACAAATTCATTTTGATCCAAACAAAACCTAGCCGATTTTGGACGGAAATGCATTTGCGGGGACTTTATATACATTGTCTGACATTAACTTATTGTCCTTGTCCTGTTTCAAGCTAGGAAGATTCCAGGGAATATTTTACAGTATAGAAAAGAAAACAACTTTTTTGAATTGAAGGCAAAGCTTCTGTGGAATAAACTACCTTCGTAGTATAAAGAAATGAGTACATGTAATTTGTATTAGCCCTAGCAGTAGTGGAATGTAGGATATATTCTTCCCACACTTACAAGCTTGGCATCTGATTCTTCACTCTGCACTCTCATACGCTCATTTGAAAATATTATTGCCAAAAAACAATACTATGATTTTACTTGTCATTCCAAAGTCGCATTTGGGCACGTCTTTAGGGGCAGAATGAAGTGCACCTTTTTTTCATACCGACCTCTCTGTTCCTTCTAGACTATTCTACACGCATTTGGATTTTCGTCGCTGAATACCGAAGTGATATTTCCGTTTCCACCATTGTTGCTATTGTCACAGTCATCCCTGTAGCGCTCAGGTCTGCTATAATGCATTTCTTGTGGTGGTGACCTGATATATTCGCATTCGGTGAGATAAGGTGATGGCCTATATGTATTGTAGCTGTGGGTGACATTAGGAGATGGCTTGTATGCGTTGTAGCTGTGAGTAACATAAGGTGAAGGCCTGTATGTGTTGTAGCTATGAGTGACAGTAGGAGGCGGCCTATATGTGTTGTAGCTATGAGTGACAGTAGGAGGTGGCCTATATGTGTCATAGCTGCGGGTCACATAGACGGGTGCAGGTGTGGGTTCATGTATGGGTGGCGGTGGAGTTGGGGGTGGTGGTTCTTGTCGAAATCCCGGACCATTTTGGTAATTGTTCCAGTGTCCGCTATAACTATTACCATAGTTATGGTCATAACTGTGACCGTAGCCATGTCTATACCCATAATCAGGCGGGTGGTGGTATATCACATGAACCTCTTCTACATCTTTTGGTCTTGAGGATTGTCCTGGATGGCTTGCAGATGCGTCGTTGGCAGCATTTGGTGGTGGGTAGTCAGGTGGTGGTGGTGGTGGGTCTTTTGGTGGCTCTGGTGGCGGGGTTGGTTCTGCTGGTGGAGCTTCTGTTGGAGGTGGTGGATTTGCTGGGTCGGGAGGTGGTTGTGGTTCTGTTGGTTGATCTGGTGGTGGTGGGTCAGTTGGTTGAGGTGGCTGGTCCGATGGTTCTGAATGGGAACAGATAGTGGCAGTTTTCCTTGTCTTCTTAATGGCCTTAATTATTTTTTCAGGATCCGCCCACCCAATTATTGTCAACTTTTGCTGAGAAGAGTCGATATAAATATCATAAATACCTGAAGAAATTTACCATGAAAACCGAATGAGCAAAGTGTGCGATGTAATTAACAAGAACAATAGGAAAAAGGATTGAGGCAGTTTTGGATTCTTAGTCGCTCATCAATTACCGTTTATGCCATGTAGAGCCTTCTTGATCTTTTGCACACACCCGTTGCAGTCCATCCGAACCTTTATCTCTGTGACTCGAGGTTTCTGCATTTAGAGGAAAAGAGAACGCTTAAAAAAGTTTTTTTTTTTAGTTAGCGAATGGTAATAAATATTATGTAGTTGAAACCTGAAATTTGGAATAATGCTAGTTTTGATACCTACCTCCAACTCTGGAATCATGAGTGAAGAAGAAGAAGAAGAGAAATAGAGAAACCTCTAGAAACAGGTGTTTTATTTTTAGGATGGAGAGAGGGTGAAGAGTGGGAATGGAGAATCAATACATGGGTTTTATTTGCAAATGGGGGAGGAATATTTAAAAGGACGAAGTTGTGGGGCGTGCAAGGAATCTCTTTTGTGTGTGTTTTGTAGATTAGCATTCAGAAGTCAGTGTCTATTGGTAAAGTTGTGATGAGGAAGGGCTGGTGTTTTCGTTTGGACCCTTGAATGTTGAGGCCAAAGGGAATTTGCTTTGTCATTGATGGGCCTTCTATAACTCAGATTTGTGTGGGCAGCTATAAGATATCCAAAACCGACCTTGAAAAAGAATTAAAGTGTGTGTGTGTGAGGATAAACTTTTTTAGTGAAACGGTGACACCACGTGGCGCGCTGACGTAGTGTCACGGTTCCACTAATGGGTTGTCGTGTGTGCACGACGTGGGGTCCGAGGGCAAGCTGACAGTGCTGGGTGTTCGACCAGCTCACTCTCGGGCCCCACACGGCACCCGGTGAGTGGAACCGTGACACCATGTTGGCATGCCACGTGCCCTCTCGTGTGTGTGTGTGTGTGAGAGAGAGAGAGACAGAGAGAGAGAGAGAGAGAGAGTTAAAATAAAATATCATTCATGGCTCACTGGTCAACACAATCAAAGTAGCTTTATGAGGATATCCACTCTTTGGGAATCCTTTCCTTACAAGAAAGAGATCACTGGAACAAATAACAATGGCCGAAATGTGCTTTGTTTTTTTTCTTTGCTAATTATTGTTGTACATCAAGAGTTCCAAAGCACAATTTCATCTTCCATTTTTGTCATAAAGATTGATAGAGACCAGATGGGAGATTCCTTAGTTCAGCTGGAGGTATTTTAGCATTTTAATGCTTATGGTTAGGACAATAACCTTGGTTGAGTTCATTTGTTTGTGGGACCGCCCTTATTATTTTATTGGACAATTCATTTCCTGTACTAATGGTTATTTTCATAATTTACTTTGAAAAATTACGACTCAGAGACGCCAAACAAATTCCCTAGGACTGTTATAACTCACATAATATCGAGTCGTAGACAATGAAAAATATGAAGGTGCTCTGAAGTGACCCTGGGACACAATGGAGCTCGCTGACTTTCGTTACTCATACCAAGTCCTACCTATCTCCATCAAAGTGTGGAGAAGACGGTGAGGATAACGAACTTGAAATGTGGAGCCTGAGCAGCCGGCGAGGGAGTGGTGATTCTGGTGAACGACTCTTACATGTTAACTTTGACCTTCTTTACAGCCTCTTTCTATACTAATGCTTGTATTCAAAACTTAGTGTCTTTCTCACTGTTTGTATAGACATGTTAAATTTGTTTTCACGCGTGGACATATGAAAACAAAAATAGGAAATCAGTATTGCATCATGACTTAGTCTGTATCCTGATGGGAATTGTTCTTCAAAAATTACATTTGCCATCCTAGTAAATAAACATATTTAGTTTTGTACGTTAGGTTTATTTAGTTTTGCGAATATTCCATAGGAAAGATATTTAGTTTTGTACGTTAGGCTTATTGGATTATGACTTTGGACATGCAAATAAACATATTCTTTTGACAAACAAGTCATCTTCGACTTGACCACGATTGTTTCTAGGGACTCCACCAAACAATTCCTTGATGCATTTATCTTTAGTTGCCCGCGAGTCTTTGCTACGTTCACAAAACAATACATTTGTTGTGGAAGCAATTCATGGCAGATGTTTTGAAGAGTAATAGGACTGCAATAGTCAGTTCTAAGTAGAATATGTTTGGCAGGCACTTTATTCTGTAAGTCCCTTACCCGGGAAGCCACGGCACAAGTTGAGTAAGCAGCTTAGTCTTAGTTTCCTTGATTTGGTTTGCATAGACTAAGAGATTTGTACAGATACTCTAATCAAATTATATTTAGTGGGTCTAAAGCTTGAGTTAGAAGACTGGAAAATTGTCTTCTCAGAAAAATGTTTTGTTACTGGATCTTTTGTTGGAACCCTTTCAGTTATCTTTTTGTTGGTAAACTAAGGTTTTCCATTATGCAAATAGGAGGGAGTACTTGGAGGCTAGTGTCTCCCAAGAGTTTTGTTACAAACCTTTTGTTGGAGGTTTCCTGTAATGCGGTTGAACAGGCACAAATACTAGCTTAGCAAGACCTGACTGCTTTTATTTTGTGTCCACTTGCAAGTGTTTCCCTGCTATTTCGAAGGTCTTCATCTTCATGGGGAGGGGGAGGTTTTAGCACACACATCACTTAGTTTCCCCATATCATATCGGCTTCAATTTGTTTAGCTCATTTTTGTTTCATTACTCCTACTATGAGAAGATCTTACGAGTGGACTGAGGGCAAAGGTGAGGAACTCTGCAGAACAATTCTAAATCTGAGATATGTAAAGCTGTGTTACTGAACTGGCTGAGGGTAATCGTCTGAACTTTAGCCCGAGCTTTGATTTTCTAACCATGATTTGAGATAGCTTTAGGTGTCTAAACGAGATTTGAATAAGCTAATCCCTATAAATTTATTTGATTACAGTCCTAATAGTGATGTTATATTGGTGATTCATACCTCAGGTGAGCATCAAAACGGGGTGTTTTTTTTTTTTTTTTTTTGCGGCGAAGATTTCCCGTTTCTTTTCAGGAAAAACAGGAGAAAGATCATATCTATTACCCATTCTTTATAATAGTATGTGGTTGGCCTTCACTCTTCCTAGAGTGTGCAATCTGGGAAAAACACCGTGTTTTAAGGCAAGTTCAATTCATCTCGTGAAAAAACGAGGGTGCTTTTTTCGTCACCCATGAGCATGTTGCCTTGATGTCTTGACACTTTAGGTTCTAAGTCATTATGACATGCTTGTGTTACGGAGTAGAATTTTTCGATGTGGTTTTAGGATACTGTTTCACTTGTTTACATATGGACAAGTCGTAGCGACAGTATAGACGGCTTTATGGTACTTCTATAAGTGCAGGAATACTATGGAAATAGAGTATATATGTTAGGGCCAGGACTACAAGGGTTTTCTGGGTTGATATTCTTGAGGAATGAAACGGAAGGGGAGCAATAGAGCTGACTGATCTTTTGAATTTTGTTTAGGGGATGTCAATTTTCTAGGGAGAATATACAGGCTGGCTGGATGCCTTGTGGCTGTACATGTCTTTGCGTGGATGCATCATGGGTTGCGTCGCATTCTTGAAAATTTTGATAGTGTCCTACAGATGGCTCTGCCGTGCTGAAAGCAATGCCTAGCTGACGATAAAGTTTTGCTTATGGAGAGGGTAGGGACACGTGGTGCCCGGCACCCAATCCAAGCTGCCCAAACATGTTTTGGACAGCTAGATTTGAGGGTGGTATTTTTGTAAATTTTGGAGGCAACTTTACCCCTCAAATCCGGGCTGTCCAAAATATATTTGGACAGCTCGGATTGGGTGCCGGACACCACGTGTCCCTACCCTCTCCGTAGGCAAAATTTTCTCCTAGCCGACTGGTATACGGAGTAGTCTATTTGCAATCTATTTGTCTACAGAAAAAGAGAAATCTTTCTTTCATTTCTTTTTGCATTTTGGAAGATTGCTAATGCAGAAGACACTTTGGCCCTAGGCAAACAATGTTGGAAATTAGACAACTTATTTCATTACTATATTCAACAATTTTAGTCTCACAATATAACAAAGAAATTTATCTCCCTAGTGAAACAGGCTAATAAGTATAGACATGGGGATTCTCCAGAAGATAGGCTTCAACAACCCTGTAGATCCCCATGGCGCTGTCCTTGCCGGACTTGATTTCTTCTTCCTTGACCTCGACCTCGCCAATGGTGTTGTATTTGCTTGTCATTTTGCAAATGCAACCTCCATCGCTGGCTGCTTCGAATCTCACATCATAAGCAATCGATTCGAGCTTGTCGCCCAATGGGTCACCCTCGATCATGGTGTACTTGCACACAAAGTTCTCTTTGTCGAGGTCATCGATCCTGTGCTTCACATACTTGAAGTGGCTAGCTGCACAACAAAACAAACCCAAAAGGTGTTCTAATTTAGTAGAAGTATTAGCGAATCACGTCCCTTGGAGATTCTGTAAAAAATGATTCTCTGTCTTGTTATTTTCTTCTCTATGTGCTAAGGCACGCTGAAAAATGTAGACAGGGGATCCCATGATGTGGAAAATGTCGTGCCCCCTAGGCTTCTCTCACGTTTAGGATAAAAACTTGGGTGCTGGTCGGGTATGGCCACGTGATGTTCGATCACGCATCTCATCTGTCCAAAAGTGTTTTGGATGGAGATTTCTTCCCCTTCTCTCTCCTCTTTCTCTATTTACAATCTGGGCCGTCCAAAACACTTTTGAACTGCCGAGATGCGTGATTGGGCACCACGCGTCTATACCCGATTGGCACCCAAGTTTTTCTCCATGTTTAGGTACCATGCTTTCTATTCATGAGCCAAAGTTCTAGCCACAGTAAAGTCAAAGTATATTCTTTATGCGATAAGCTTATATTTTAGGAAGTTGGTATTAAAAGCGAGCAATTCTTGTAAGATTGGTGACAATAGTAACCTTTTTTTTTCTTGGCAAAAATCAGTAGTATCACTTGTAGTTAGTGAGGTTTGAACCCGAATCAAATGCATATGAGTATATGACTATATGGTGCCTAACATTAGGCTTGCACTCGACTTGCAATGACAATAGTAACTTTATGCTTGTAGAGAACTAGAGATCTACGGTGCCATTGTATGATTCTATATCCTAGCTACAGAAGTACATAGGACTTGCTAGGAAAGTTGTGTTCTCGAAATCATCATATAAGTGTCACGGACTTCTCTCCCCTGCGTAACAAGGGTGCGCATGAATTTTTCTGACAGAAGGTCCCATGCTAAACATAATGAGAACTAGCTTGGAATTTTTTTTCCAAAAAATGTCATGTCGCTTGTCCCAAGCTCTCTCCTCTGAGTGCCAGGGGCACGCGAAAATTTGGGACAGAGGGTCTCCTGCTATATAATAGGACCAGATTGAAAGTTATGTAGGTTTTTGCTTACCTTCACTGAAGTTGACCTGTTCAATGCTTCCTGCTCCTCCATCTCCTTCGATCACTTCGACGCTTTTTATGAATTGAGGTAGGAGCTTTGGGATTAGGTTTCTGGAGTCTACGATCAAGGCTGTGAACATGCGAGTTGGTGCAATTGGGCACGCGAACTCCTGGGTATAACACGTGATGCCCATGTTTTTATTTCTACGGTATTTTTTTTTTTCTGGGAACGAGAACAGAGACCAGAAAGCTTGTTTAAGGAGATGGCTACCAGTTGCACTTATATAGTGTTTGAAGGGAGCTTGAGATGTAGAAATGTTTGGTGTTAACCCCTTGGAAAATAAGAGAACCGAAACAAATGATGTGCAACATGTGAACACTGTGGTCGTATGTAAGACTTGTTCCTAATCTTTTGCCTTTTTGGTCTCAGTTTTCCCAGTTCAAAAATCCTCTTCAAAAAGAGAAGATTTTGATCCACATGGGCGGCTTTTCGCTGGTTGGAAAATAGACTTGAGAGAATCAAGGTTTTACCCCAAATCATTCTTGGCTCAATACATGGTTTGTTGTGATGGATTTTGAAGTTCTATAGCTAATCCTCGAGGCTCTCGCGTGAAATAGTATAGATACGCGTTACATGCGGTTTCCGATGTAGTAACTCTTGTACTATTTTCAGGGGATACGTCATGAAAGTTGATGTGAGCCATGGATGCATCCAATTGCACGTCTGGGAAACTAAGTCAAGTCTACATGTCTTGCATTCTTTGTTTCTCGCTTAGATTGTTCTCCGTGCATTGTATGTTGTTGTTTGCCCGATTTCTTAACATCCCCATGCTCTTTTTTTTTTTTCTTTAAAAGGCTAATTCCCGTGGCTCAAATCATGCCACAACTGTGGTGGTCATTGCGTCCGATTATATCCTCTCTTCATGGGAAATTTTTTGGGTACCTACTGGGTACCAAGTTGCTGTCCAAAAGTGTATTGGACGGTCGAAATTAAAACATTTCTCTCATCTCTCTCTCCTTTTTCTCTCTTCAAATCCGGACCGCCCAAAACCAAAATAGACTGCTTAGATGCGCCGAGGGTACCACATGGTACCCTCTCGGTACTGGAAAATTGGTCCTGTTTATGGCTCTCATTGTAGCCAATTAATATAGGTGAAGGCATAAAGTTCCACCCAGAAATTGGTCCACGGGAAAGTAGAATTCAAGAAAAGTAGGCTTTTAAAATTCTGCATAAAAGTAGGCTTATTTTAGTGTGCAATGAATAGAAGACTGACCCACTTGTAAAGTCTGCACACAGTTTGGTATGGGCAATTTCTCAGCCATGCTTGAAGCGAATTTTCTATCCGAAGGAAAAAGGAAGTCACAACTTATTCAAACCTACGTGGTGCTCACGGCTTTTTCGACCACATGTTGGCGTTGGCTCTATTAGCAAGTGTGGGTTCTACACCAATGTATGGTGGAAAAGGCTTCTGGAGCATCACGTGCGACAGCATTGGAAAAGGTCTCTGGAGCATCACGTGCGAGAGCACTGAATCGTCGGTTGTGTCGTTCAAGCTTGCCCTGATCATGATATGGTCAGGATAAAAAGAGATTTAAAACGAGAAATCGACCTAAAATGATGTTAAAATGGTGTTTCTGGAGATCGAAACTATAGGGATATGTGTTTTAGTTTGAAAATAAAACATACTCACAATTGATCATTCTGCAAGAGAATTATGCGCAAAATATTTATGTTCGTTCGCCTGATATTTTTATACACGGACCCGTTAGTGAACTCGGTCACGATTCGCTCCTCTTTTCTAACTGCACAAATCCAAGATTTCCAGTCCAGACCTTGATTTCACAAATATACCATCTTGGCATCTTAGGCTAGTGAGCTCAACGTACAAGTTTGTTTCTAAACCCCCAAAAGAGGCCCCGGCCAACCCGAAAAATAAGATTCATCTACCGTAAAGAAATGCACACTGTATCGTATATTATGTAAGAACATGCCATCTATGAATCAGAGGCCCCTATTTGTCTTGACAAAAGATTACAATAACCCCATTTTAGGTAGCACAGGAAATCTTTTACAGAATTTTATATGATCCAACACCAATATAAAAGGACACTGAAAACAAGATCCATTCGTTTTCTTTTCTCTTACAAAAAACATTATCTACACTTGAATCGTAGTGAAAGGTCCATTGTAGATCACAAATTGTCGAAATGCGATAATGTATACAATACAAAAGCAAAATTTGCAAAAACAAGTAAAAATTATCATTCATAGGCATGGGGGTGTGCCAAGAGATAGGCTTCAACAACTTCATACATTCCAATGGCTCTGTCCTTGCCATGCTCAATATCTTCTTCTTTGATCTCAATATCCCCTTTGGTTTTGTACTCGCTTGTCATCTTACAAACACAACCGGTGTATCCGTAGGGCTCAAACTTGACATCGTAAGTTATCGATTCGATCGTGTCCATCAAACCTTCAACTTCGATGAAAGTGTACTTGCTTGTGAATTTCTCTTTGTCCAGCTCGTCTATCCGAAGCTTCACATATTTCAAAGGGCTAGCTGCATTCACAGATCAAACCAAAATATTATTATTCTTGTTATACTTATGTTTAGTCATTTTGAAACAATTTTGAGAAAGCATTAAAAAGTTTCTTTTAAATTTTCAAAATCCAGTTGTGTTACAAGATAGATAAGATACGTAAACTAATCGAATTACGCAATTGTATCTAATATGAAATCCCTTAAGAAATTTAGAAAGTCCTCTTAAAGCCTTGAAAATCAGAAAATGCCAAAAAAATTCATTCTCTCGTATCTGTATCCGTATCCAAAACCAATTTTCAAAATTCCATTCTCTCGTCTCCGTATCTGTATCCAAAACCAATTTTCAATTGGATTGAATAATTACATGTGAGATAATTTTATTTTTTTATTTTTGTTTCCAGAAATAGTTTCTGAAAACGGAAGGAAAAGCAAATTTAAGATCTGACGGGGTTTTATATGTTAGCTGTCAGCTACCTGACGCACAACCCAATTCCTTTATCCGGGCTTGAGACAGGTTGGGGAAAAGATAAGACTTTATACACGTCCAGGTTAAAAAAAAATGAAGAAGCAATAAGCCAAAATGATTATGAAAGAAACAACCAAAAAACAGGGGCTATAGCCTACAATAAGATTAATTACCTTCAGTGAAATTCATTTGTTTGATACTTCCAGCCTCTCCATCGCCTTCAACCAAATCAATGCTCTTTATTGATGAAAACATGAGTTTTGGACAAAGATTGTGGGAATCAAGGATCAAGGCCCTGAACATCCTGCCTGGAGTCACTTGGGTTTTGAAAGATTGACTGGTTTTGACAACACCCATGTCTTCCTTGGCCTAGAAGAATTGCAGAAATGGTGGAATGAGGTGAAGAAGAAGAAGAAGGGTTTGATTTCTTTGGTGTGGGATATTTTGAGAGGGTATTAAATGGTGAAGACTTTGAACTGTGTTTAATTATATATATGCAGTGAAGAAAGTGGTGGAGGAGAAAATTTTGGGCGTAAATAGGATACGGGCACATGTGGTGTTCAAACGCGCATCTGGACTGTCTAAAAGTATTTTGGACGGTCTATATTTGTCTCTCCCTCTCTCCTCTCTCTTTCCTCTTTCTCTCTCTAAAATCTGAACCATCCAAACCCCTTTTGAATGGCCGAGTTTGCGCGCTGAGTACCGACACGTGCTATTCAGCCGGCACCCAAGTTGTGGGATGGTTGATACTTCTAGAAGGGAGTCTTATCCACATTGCATTCATATCGGATACCAATACTTGTCGAATACGTGCACATATGTATTTCATGCTGCTCATACGGATCCGATACTGAAATAATTTTTCTTTAAATTTAAGAAGTCGTATATTTTTAAGAAATTCTATTTTAAACATCCAACGTTTTAAATTCTATTTTTAAGAAATTCCTCGTTCTCTCTCTAAAATCCGAACCATCCAAAACCCTTTCGGACGGCCGAGTTTGTGCGCTGAGTACCGACACGTGCTATTCAGCCGGCACCCAAGTTGTGGAGGGTTGATACTTCTAGAAGGGAGTCTTACCCACATCGCATTCATATCGAATACCAATACTTGTCGAATATGTGCACATATGAATTTCATGCTTCCCATATGGATCCGATACTGAAATAATTTTTCTCTAAATTTAAAAAGTCTTATATTTTTAAGAAATTCTATTTTAAACATCCAAACGTTTTAAAATTGAGATTGTGATACTTGTACCATAGAATAGAAGTCTCATATAGATAGAAGAAAAAAAATATCCACCCTTTTTGACTAATTTCTCTTCTGGATTATGTCACATACCTTATCTCTGTACTTCATAGACCGGCTGTAAATCTATCTTCAATTCCTAAATTGTTTCCTCACAGTTCGTGAAATAATATGTGTAATATCATTCTAAAACTTTTAAGTCTTTGTTGCAAACGCATATTAATTGTATCCCAATTTTTTTGCGTCCGAAGTTTTTTTTATATGTTATATCCGGATCGTGTCATATCTATATTCCGTATTCATGTATTCTTTCTAAGTTTAGGCAAAATTAAATATTTTTGCTGAGCTGCCATTCAACAAGTCTATTCTATTAATGGATTATCATCATCAAGAAGTGGGGAATCAAACCCCATTTTGACTAATTCAACACGTGAAGGAGAGTTCTTTTCAAACCCAATATCAACAAGTCTGGAATTTAGTGGTGTGGGTATTTTTGAAAATTTCGAGTGAATTAGTTATATTATTCTGGACTCCATCTTTTTATTTTGTTTCTAATTTATTGAAAACTAAAAAAAGGAATAAAGAGAAGAAAATCTGGCCTTGTTCGTTTTGGGTTTTCAAGATTCGATTTTCTCAATTATTATCCATATTTTTAAATATTATTTTCATTTTTCTCTCTATCTCTCTCTAATAATTAATCCATATTTTTTAATTATCATCCCTAATTCTCCCTCTGATCATTACAAAATTCAAAACCCAAACCAAACTCAATCCCACTGTCCTAATTGTTTGAGGAAAAATTCATGCACCTGTTGGTCACTCTATTGGGATATTACTTTTGTCAAAGTTGTGGGGCCTGATTGAGTCAAGAAGTTCATTTTTGCCTAACAAGGTCAATAATCAAATATAACAGGGCTCCTACTCCCTACCCCACACGCTCAGGCATGCCAAAAAATAGTCAAATATAGCCAAGTAAAGATTCTGGGCCACAGCTGCCTAAGGCTATCATCTTGAATGACCGAAATCTTAAATACGAATAAGAATATGATTATTAGAAATGATTTCCGGGAATTTATTTGAGTAGGGATACGAATACTAATTATTAGAAATCAAATTCCTGGTATTCTGTATTAATTTCATTCTAGTGTTTGGATTAGTTTAGTAATCTATGCAAGAAAGAATTATTTTGGAAATTTATCAAAATCAAAATTTCCTTTTTTTAATGATTGAGGGGCAGGAATCAAATCTCAGATTACAATGTGGTGAGGGAGGGATCGGATTCTCACTTAGTTTGGAAATAACCAATGTTTGGTTGTCATTTTACGAAATTTATCTTCAAAAATTTTCATTGTTTCTTCATCCGTGTTTTACTTTTTGGACGTATATTGCTAAACCTATATTTATAAAGTAAAAAAAATTGCTAATTTTTTTTTAAAATTGACTAGAGACAAAAAATTAACCCTATACAAATCTTTTAACTCAAAACTGACAACGAAACACCAATGATCGAATCTCTCTAATGCCAACTCTGGGCACGAGCACTTGTGTAACAGACATTTGAGACATATTTCATACTAAGATCCAAACAATTTTTCATTGCAGCCAAACATCACACAACTCTATAGATAGATTAGTACCCAAGGCCAAGTACATTTATTATCAAGCCATAAAAGTGTTGCATTTCGCCCATGAAAAGACACACTTGGTAACACGAAACGAAAGAGTAGGAAATAAATTAGCTCAATAGCAGAAAATCGGCAATCGATTGAATCAAACATAGGCGTCAGGGTTTGCCAAGAGATAAGCTTCAACGGCCTTGAAAACGCCCGATGCCTGCTCTTTCCCGGCCTTGATTTCCTCCTCTTTGATCACAACTCCGGGTTTGGTATGGTACATGCTAATGTTCTTACCGATGCACCCACCATTGGGAGAGGGCTCGAGCTTAACCTCGTAAGTAATGGACTCAATCTTTTCCATCATAGAATCGCCTTCGATCAATGTATAGACATAAGTCATCTTTTCCTTGTCTAGTGCATCAATCCTATGCTTCACGTACTTCAAATGACTTCCTGCATTGATAAAATCAAATAATTTAACGCAAATCCAAGTTACATTACTATAAATTAATAAGTTAAACTTGAGAACAAGAAAAGTTTTCGAATTTTGAAACGGATGGTCTAGGCACTGTGATCTAGACCACCCATTTTGAAATCCGAAATGCATTTCTTGGCTCAAATTTCGGGATACTAGCAATGCTGAAGAAAACTTTCTAAGTTGCTAGCCTTCGGCAAAGTTCATTTGCTTGATGGTTCCAGGGCCTCCATCTCCTTCGATCGTTTCAATGTTTTTAATGGCTTGGGGGACAATTTTGGGCATGAGGTTGTCGGCATCGAGGATCAATGCCTTGAAGAGCCTTGCAGCTGGGATTGGGCTGGAGATATCTTCAGTGATTGTGAGAGGAGCCATGATCTGCTTGTAGTCTTTGAAAAATGGACAGAAAGAGAGAGGAGAGGTGATGGAATGGTTGAAAATGGAGAAGGGTGTTAGCTGTGATGAGGATGGTGAAGACAGGAGGTGGGTATTTATAGATTGAGAAATGGTGTTGGGTGAAAAAGTGTGTACCACTACTTCTTCAGTACGTGTTTTCTTCAATGCTAGGTTTATTAAGGCTGTTATTGGTTAGTGAATCTATGGGCAATTATGTCATCTCCTGACTGAGAGATTGTGTTTCTAATAAGCAAAAAATGTGGAGGAGGGGACACCGACGTAGTATCTTCTTGAGCGTGTGACCATAAGAACTCTAGACATGCTATAGACTTAGGTTTTTACCACCTCACGGAGGACGCACAAACAGAGCAAAGTCTATGGGGGATAGATTTCCCCTGTTATATATATATATATATATATTTTGGTACAATATCTCGAACGCCACTCCTCTCATATGATATTGGTTCTTTATACATGCTTCCTAATTGCAGACTCTTCTGGTCATTTAGTCTCATTTAGTGGACTTGATTAAAACCAATTGATACATAAAGGAACAAGGGAAAATGAGTTACATAAAGGAACAAGGGAAAAAGACTTAATGGAAGAGGCCCATATACTGTTTGAAAAGGACCACACAAAAAAAAAAAAATATGGGCATGAAAATATTTATTAAAGACTTTTGTACCCGATCTTTATTAAGGGCGGTGGAAACCATACTGGCCTCAACCAACAAATTTAACAAATTGAAAGCATTAATTTATGCATCTACCAGCAACTTTAATTGCTGAAAAAATCTGATATTGTCTACGCGTCACAGAAACAAAGGAGCAAAAAAATACTCAAAAAAAGGAAACAAGAAAAAGGAAGAGGAAGGCACCCACACAAAAACAGAAAAATACCTGCGGCTCATTGTTTTTGACATTAAACTTGTGAGCTTACCCTCATGAATCTAATTTTTCTGTTGATGCAAGCATAACCTGGAGGAAGTCCAGCAATTGCATCAACAACAGTAGAAAAAGCTTGGAAGAGATCGGAATAGTTTCAAATGTTGGCATTTTGATTAGAAAGGATGACTACACATTGTGCGCGACTACGAAAAATTTGAGAAGCAAAGTCAGAAATTTTTCAGGTGTTTCAGATTTCGGCTTTGATCTGTACATATAAGCCTATCCATCTTTGAATTCGTCAAAAAAACATACCCGGAAGGGCTTGATCCGAGCATTTTTCGATAAAAACGTATATCGAAAAATGCTCGGATCAAGCCCTTCCGGGTATTTTTTTATTTTTTTGACGAATCATCGCGTTGGACCTTAAAAGTGCATTCTAAACACATCTAACAGTTCAGATCGTTGAAATTCGATCCCGAACGAAAAATCTCGCACATAGCCTAGATGGAGAGCCCTTACTACATATATTCAGGAAAAAATAAAAATCAAACTGACCCGCAATGATCAATGCATGTCTGAGGTCTCAATTCATTAATGCGAGATGCCACTCTGGCATCACCTGAGGGAAATCATCCTCCAAAGCAAGCAAAATCCTATGATCACTCCACATTGCACGACCGCTCTCATTTTCTCGGATGTGACCCAAAGAGTTTCTATAAAATTTCACTAAACCATTGCTATGCATATACAGACGCGGATTGAAGCCAGAGACGGCGATCAAGAAGAAGAATAGGAAGGTTTATTTGTATGTGGATGAGAGCTTGGTGTGATGGAAATGGGTGAACAAGAGGAGGTATTTATAGGGATTGTAGTCCCTTTTTGAGCAAGGTAAGAACATTGTTTTATGTCCTTGCCCGTAGGAGAAGGGGAAAGATTGCATGGTTTGAACTGTAGTTCTATTGTGTAATTCGAATTAGTCTTTGTTTGCCCTACTCTTTAGAGCCAGTTGCTTTACAAAGTTTATAGGAGTAGTATCAGTAGTGGGTTTGTTTTGATTCAGTTCCTAAATTAGGGGCACATGGAGATTTTACTCGTTGGTGTCAATTAGGGGCCATTAACTAAAACATGTCTATAGTCAACTAATTATCAGGATCCGGGAATAGTCGAAGCCATACCCAATTGAAAAATGATATTATCCAAACGCATTTTAAGTAATTGTAATAAAACTTGACCGGTTGATCCCTTGGCCTTTCCGTCGATACGAACGTATTTAAGTAATTATCGTTCTGTAAGACCATAATGAAAACACCGGTATGGACTACCACACAATCCAGGAATTATTAGCAAGCGAGTCTACCATTGTCGGAGTTCAGGACAAGAGTTAAGAGTTGGGCAGTTTAAACTTGCAATCCAGTTACTTTTGTCTCAGTTTCTTACCATCCTTGTCACAATACTGTCAACAACTCAAGATTAGCACTTTCAATCTTTACAGAGATGCAACAAAAAACTTAAATATACCTTTAATTAATTCATACTTTCCACAATACAACTCTTGATGAAAGACAGCATTGTATGGTCTTTCTTATTGACTGAAAGTGGCAAACAACACACAACCAAAAACCACACCTTTAACTAAAGGCACTTCAAAAAAAAAAAAAAAAAGGAGTAAAAGCACACTCGCAGATAATATGTATCTCAAGTTCTCAATTTGGAATCCGAGAACGAAGTATTAATTTAGCAATCAGGGTTTGCCAAGATGTAGGCCTCAACAGCCTTGAAGATGGCTGAAGCCTTTTCTTTGCCAGCCTTGATTTCCTCTTCTGTGACCTTGTTGTCACATTTGGGTACGTAAATGCTCCTGGTCTTGAAGATGGATCCTCCTTCGGGAGAGGGTACGACCTTGGTGTGGTAAGAGATTGATTCGAAACCGTCCAAGGCATCGCCTTCGATGATGCTGTAGCTGTATGTGAAGTTCTCTTTGTTGACGGCATCAATCTTGTGTTTCACACACTTGTGTTGGCTGCCTGCATATTGTAAATTGAAAATACATCTTAGTTAGTACAATATCATCTTAGTAAATCCAAACTTATATTTGTTTTCATACGTGGCATATGAAAGAAAATGCTCATTAGTGAGATGCTCTGGAGTCTGGACTATGAATGAAAGAAGCATAGTAATGAGCACAAAAATTGATTTGGGTCTTTAGGTCAGCTCTCTCTTACGTCTTTTGGTTTTGATTTGGGGGCATGGTTTTGTAGCAAAACGTCCATGTAGCTCTTCGATTCTTGGAGGTTTAGGGGTCACTATTTCAGTAGTATTCTGAGAGCAGCTGCTTTGTGCATATTGCCAAAGGTTAGGTCTGTCTCCAATCATCCCCGCTCGTACCCCAATGATTGGAGACTAGATGAGTTTCTTTATTGTTGTATTGTTGTTGTGACGTGACATATGAAAGCAACAAAATTAGGTCATGTATAGCATCGTCATAAGAAAGAACAGAGTAAACGAACCTTCGCCGAAAGTGGTGAGCTTGATGGTTCCAGCTCCGCCATCTCCTTCGAGGGTTTCAACACTCTTAATGGCCTGTGGGAGGATTTTGGGGATGAGGGTGTCGCCTTCGAGGACAAAGGCCTTGAACAGCTTCGCGGCAGGGACTGAGGAAGTGACCTCCATATCGTAAGTGATGGCACCCATGATGATCTGAAGGAACTTAGTGGGCAGAAAACGAACAAGAAAGAAGAGTAGGAAGGTTTTATTTGTATGCAGAGGAGAGGTTGGTGTGAGAGAAATGGGAGATCAAGAGGAGGTATTTATAGGGATTGTAGTCCCTTTTTGTGGCAGTGGACTATTCAAACAAATACCAAAAGATTGAAAAAAAACGGTGCAGATTAATTTTTTTGGATTCAAACATGATAAGGATGGTCAGAGTTGTTAAGAAAAGAATTCACACGTAAAATAAGCTTTTCTGACCCAAAGAAAAGTTCATAAGATTCTTGGTTAACATTGCTCAACGTATTTTGCTGTAATAATTGACATAATTCGGCAACAAATTTTACTAGGGTTTCCACTATGGTATTTTTGGTGTATATTCACTATTTTTGCCAATTATAACGTAAATGCGAGAATATCGAAAATACTAGAATTGCCGAAAGTTTTTTGTAGTGGAAACTCGGTCTCAGATAATTAAATGAAGTGCATAGGTGATCATTTTATATGTAAGTCATCGGCCTTTATCTAGTCCAAGGTGATAGGCTAAAATGTTTGGCCGATTTCGTTAAATGGTTGTCTGGTTGGTGTCGCATTGGAAGACATTTCATTATTCTAGATGAAAAGGAAAATAAATTTCTTTTCCCCTATTGAATATTTATGTTGATGCGGCTCTTTCATTTTGTTTCTTTGGCAAATTGTCTCGACTATTTTAATGTCTGGGTCTATGTCTGTCTTGGACCAATAGTTTTCATTAGTACAAAAACAAGAAAATCGTGTTATTTATTTTATTTTTGATCAGCCAAAAATATTTTATTAATCTTTGAAAAAGATACAAAGATTAAAAGGATCTCAGGTACACAGGCAAACGTCACCCGAGAACCAATCCAAAGGAAGGTAAGAAGCCAACCCAAACACTACCCAAACCTAGAACCGCAAGAAACAACCCAAACAACCTCCAAACAAAAAACACTAAAGCCACAGGAAACGAACCCATACCTAAAAGACCAAAGTGAAAGGACCAAATGAAAAGCAAGAAAACAAACCCCAAAACCACCAAACCTCGGAGTTAAAATTTCAGAGAAAGAGAGGCACCATTCTCGAAATCATCATCTTCTCCCAAGTCATCAAAATCCTCCAAGTCATAAAGAGCATTGATCATTTCCACTATTTCGGCCTCTTGCATTTCAACAAATTTCTTTAAATTATAACTTCTCCCCCCTCTACATTTAATGCCCAAAGAGGCCATTGAGTCCGTTGTCTTGCGAGCATTCTTGATGAAAATAGAATTTCTGTTCTGGATGATCAGATGATAGCGAAGAAGAAGGGACCATCTTATTCCTAAGGTTCAATTTTCGGAGTTAAACTCGCGTTGTTAGTTTCAGTATTTTGCCATCGAGAGGTTTTTACTGCTGGAGTTGCTGATAATTCCTCTTATGAGATTCTTGAATGCAATGTTCTTGCTAATTGGTCCTTAAAGTAGTAAAATGTTGTGACTATGGATCTTTGGCCAAATCCATCGAAAGAAAACTTCTTCGGTTATAGTTTCAAATGCCCTTCTGATATGGCTTCTCTTCTAAGTATTATCCAATAACACATTTCAATTTACGCCTTTTCGATGAATTGGGCATAAATAAGAGTTTGTGAAATATAATCGCCGTCACACATTTCAATTTACGTCTTTTCGATGAATTGGGCATAAATAAGAGGCTAGCAGGTTTGTTGTCATGAGAAATAATTCACCACAGAACAAATGTAAAAATTAAAGCGTGGCTGTGTGCTTTCTAATGAATGACCACAATCGACTTTGAAACAAAATGAACCAAGATTAATGTTTTTCCAATGTTAAATCCTTAAAAGCATGAACTCCCTCTTACAGCCAAACGCGTGCAATTATTTTTTATTTTAGGTAGACAGTGAGCCAATATTTTAGTCCACATATGGATGCTTTTCAGCTACCCAAAAGTGGTAAATAGATTAAAGAGTTAAAGGGATACCAGAAAAAACATTAGTAATTAATTAGAGGTAAAAGCACGTTTACCGACACTAAAGCTATCTTAGCCAGAACAGCATAAATCTTTGGCGATGGAGTCAGGTTTGAGCTAGGAGGTGGCACCCAAAAAAATCAATTCTCTCTCCGTCCCAAAATGAATGTCTGATTTGTCAAATAAAAGAACTATTAAAGAACATATATGTTTTTATTCTAACATTTTCAAACTTTTTTTTTCAAAACTTAAAAGACTCGCTGATATCTAGTTTCTAGAGGACAAAAGTTTGCGATTTTTTGATGTATTTTTTAAGTTCTCATTTTGCGGATCATGAAATCTTTTTAGAGCATAGGGTGTACATTAATTCCTAAAAAAGTTCACTTGTTCTGAGACATGATATCCTAATAAATAAATGTATATATAGGTTAGTTGTCCATCACAATAATAAAAAAAAAAAATAGCCACTGAACTTAATGGGAGGTTGTGAATGAAACCAGCGGTTTTACCCAGGTTAGTTGAGACGTCGGTGCCACGGAAAATGCTAAGTATCCAGAAAACTACCCAGGATAAAAATAATCAATAGCTCAGATCTACTTCCAAGTGAATCTGAGTCACTGATTTCAAATTATTGACATCTGAAAAAAAATTCTGTGTATATAGCACTGCTTGGGTGCCACCGGCCCCCACACTGGCTTCTATTATAGGCTCTGCCCCTGTCAATGTTGACTGCTCACCATGTTTATCTCATTGACTTCCTAGGCGGCTAGATATTATAGAATGTGAATATAGAGTGATCTGATGCTAATTTGTGTAGTGTCAAATCTAGTCTCAATCTAAGTTGGGGTTAGTTACCCAAAACTTGGGGTTGCTTCCCAATGGTTCATATTTTAGGGCAGCACATTAGTTTAGTGTCTCACTTTTTTTTTTGTTTGGAGGCTGTGTTTAGTAATGTATACATATCCAAGTCTCCCCAGTACAACTGTCTCCTATGGTACAAAAAATAGAGGTTTCAATATTTTTTTTCGATTTGGGGCTTTTAAGGTTTTTTTTTTTAGTGTCTTCCACTCCCTATTCTGTTAAATAGTACTTTGATTGAAATTGTGAACATTGAGATTTTGACTTATGAGATTTTTGAAGAACTTTTTGCCTATGTAATTCATTTAGATTTGTAGAACTAGGGACCTGTTTTTTTTTTTTTTTTTACTGACTAAGGATCATATCAGTCTAGTGAGTAGTGACTATTATTTTTGTTAAGTCGGTATTGGGCTCACTGGACTAACCAAGTCCTGGATATTAATTGCACCTTCCGCTAGCAAGGGACTCAATTAAGTCAGGATAAAGCCGGTAGAGCTCTAACTTTGTCTCGTTTAGTAACCGAGTCAAAAATCGAGCTCGAATATTTGACTAAAGGTAATTTACTTAACAAGTTTCCTTAAATGAGCCGAGATATGAAATTTAAGCGAGCCGAGATTTTGCGAGTAGAGCTGAGCTTTACCGAGTTCGTTTACTAAATGAGCCTAAAACTCGAGCTCAGCTCGATTACTAAACGAGTCAAGCTGAGCCACGAGCTAGTCACGAGCAGCTCGGTTGTTAGCCGCCCTACTTGACAATCTACATCAATTTCTCACAGATTTGTTGGTGCCATTTTTTAATTTGGTTGCTTGATACAGAGATGCAGATGGGTCTTAATCAATAGATGACATTGAACCTCTTCTAAGTAATTATTTTCAGATTATAGGTGTGTGACAGATACAAGGTTTGTATCTATCAAATTCTATACAGAGGTTTTATCAACGGTGGACTTATAGGTGTGTGACAGATACAAGGTTTGTATCTGTTAGATTCTATACAAAGATTTTATCAACGGTGAAACTACCGGGCAGTTGTAAATCATCAAGTTGCATGAAGGACTTCGGACAATTAACCAACTGAATTAGTCAGTACGAGGAACGTTTCCTTCAATTAATTTAATTATGTTATTTGCCTTTCCTTTCCTGTTTGTAATTTGTTATTTTCACCTGTATGTGACTGTACTCTCTTTAGCAGAAAAAAAAAGGTACTTATTTTCATCCTTTCAACGTATATTTGACTAAAGGTAAGTCTGATCTCAAAGTTCAACCAGTGCAGTCCCTTTGGATTATTCAACAAAAAACTTAAAAATACCATTAATTGATACTTTCCACAATACAACTCTTGATGAAAGACAGCTTTGTAGGGTCTTTCTTATTGACTGAAAGTGGCAAACAAAACACAACCAAAAACCACACCTTTAACTAAAGGCATTTCCTCTCAAGAACAAAAAAAAAAAACAAGTAAGAGCACACCCATAGATAATATTGTATCTCAAGCTCTCAGTTTGGAATCAGAGAACGACCTATTAATTTAGCAATCAGGGTTTGCCAAGAGGTAGGCCTCAACAGCCTTCAAGATGGCTGAAGCCTTCTCTTTGCCAGCCCTGATTTCCTCTTCTGTGACCTTGTTGTCACATTTGGGTACATAAGTGCTCCTGGTCTTGAAGATGGATCCTCCATCGGCACAGGGTACGACCTTGTTGTGGTAAGAGATTGATTCGAAACCGTCCAAGGGACCGCCTTCGATGATGCTGTAGCTGTATGTGAAGTTCTCTTTGTTGATGGCATCAACCTTGTGTTTCATACACTTGTGTTGGCCGTCTGCATATTGTAGATTGAAAATACATCTTAGTAAATTCAAACCTTACATATGTTTGAATATGTGACATATGAAAGCAACAAAATTAGGTCATTTATAACATCTATCATAAGAAAGAAGAACAGAGAGTAAACGAACCTTCGCCGAAAGTGGTGAGCTTGATGGTTCCAGCTCCGCCATCTCCTTGGAGGGTCTCAATACTCTTGATGCCCTGTGGGACGATCTTGGGGAGGAGGGTGTCGCCTTCGAGGATAAAGGCCTTGAACAGCTTCCCGGCAGGGACTGAGGAAGTGACCTCCGTATCGAAAGTGATGGCACCCATGATGATCTGAAGGAACTTAGTGGGCAGAAAATGAACAAGAAAGAAGAGTAGGAAGGTTTATTTGTATGCAGGGGAGAGCTTGGTGTGAGAGAAATGGGAGAACAAGACGAGGTATTTATAGGGATTGTACTCATTGTGATTGTAGTCCCTTTTTTCTTGTGGTTTTGAGATAATTTTGGGTGCCAATAGGGCACCACGTGGCACCCATACGTGGTGCCCGTGAGCCAATAGCTAGGAGACACGTCTTGCCTCAGTCAGAATATGCCATCTCGTGTACAACCCCTCAAACACCTCTTGGAAAATAACGGTGACACAAACGGCCGTTTGAGTTTCTCACTCCTCCCGTTTCTTTATGAACCGCCTTTTTCTCTCTCCACTCTCTCTCTCTCTTCATTCATCTTCTTCCAGGGGCATTACAGAAAAACAGAGCTTTGGATTTGGACCTTGGTTTGAGCCAATTGCTTTCGTTTTACAAGTCTGTAGGTGTGGCTGGAAAAGAAATAGGTGAGCTAGAGAGTGGAGGATAAGGGACAAAAGAGCAGTTTAGCCATGCTCATCTCTGTTTTTTAGCTTCAGAACAGAGCACAAGTGTTATAGTTTTACACTTTTACGCCACTTGTTTTTAACCAATTTAACATGGATGATGTCTCGCATAATGAATCGAGTACCAACACACAATATCTTCAATTCCAAAACAAAAGACCAAAATGGAGCGATTATTTCGGACAAAGCACATCGCCGACAATGGCTAGATTGTGAAAAAAAAAAAAAAAAATATTCATTTTGTTACCCAGGTCAAGAAAATTCGAACCCTGTATATGAGGGTATTAGGTAAGGATTAATCGGATGCCGCCATAAAGGGAGGCTTCGTTGTTGATTTGATTTTTTGTATCCTTCTGGGTCTACTGGTTTAGGTCATTTGGGGATTGCGAGAACAATAGGAGAGAGAAATGCAGAGAGAGAGAGAGAGAGAGAAAGATGCAGAGAGAGGAGAGAGAAACTAAGACAGAACCCCAAGGGTAACGTTTTCCGTTATCCCAAATGAGTCGATTTCTAAGGGACCCATTTCCTGACAAGAGATGAGATGTTGTCATTCTGTGATTGGTCTTGGGGTACCATCTCAGCCTTGTACCCTATTGGCACACAAAATTTTCCTCCTTTTGGTGGCAGTACTGGACTATTCAAACAAATACCAAGATTGAAAAAAAAAACTGGTGCAAATGTATTATTTGAATTCAAACATAATTCACGCACAAAAAGTTACTAGGATAAAGTTTTATGACCCAAAAAGGAACATAATTTTTATGATTCTTTGTTAAGACATTGCACAATGTATTTGCTGTAATAATTGAGAAACAATTTAAGTTAGGCTATGGACCAATGGATTACCGATAGATGATATGGATATGATACGCTACTAATATGGAGCTATGAAAAAAATGAAAAAGAAAGATAGATATTTATACACTAATACGTTAAATTTAAACAGTGTTTTACAAAAAAATTTAACAATGATGTCTGTGAAATTGAATAATGCCAAATCATTTTGATTCCTCTATTTGTTTCTCTCCAAGGATTGCGTAAAACACTACCAAAAACCACACTCCCTATTCTTGCCAATTTTATTCTAGTACTACGTAAGCAGATTCGGACACATTCTTACTTTCCAAGAGCATTACAAAAATACGTGACACTACAAAAATGTACAGTTTATATTGTGGATGCTTTTGGAGTACATTCAACGACAATCAGATAAGTATCGATAGACAAATATCCTTACCGACACGGCAATCGTTGGGGGCATATTTCTTGCTCAAGGTAATTAAAAATTGAATCATCAAATTATAAGTCTATGGTATTAGCCTATCATGTTTGACTGTACAATGTTTCTTGTGTGGGGTCGTCTTCTAGATGAATTGAAGGTTGTGTTTGATTTGGATTTTGAATTTTGATTTTTGTAATGATTAGAAGGAGAAATAAGACTAATAATTAAAAAATATGGATTAATGATTAGAGAGATAGAGAGAAAAATAAAAATAATATTTTAAAAATAAATGTAATAATTGGATAATAATTGAGAAAATCGGTTCTCGAGAACCAAAACGAACAAGGCCGAAGTTTTTCTCAATATGGGTCCTATCAAATGTCATGCTTTTCAGCTCTGATAATGTGTCTCAGGCTTTTTAAATATCTTTTGGTATATAAGTCCTGATTATATTAATAGGTGGGTCCAATCTTGGACTAGTTGGTGAATGTTAAAAAGGAAGGGAATAATCAAATCTATTTAAATAAATCAAAATTAATTCCATTGGGACATCAAGGTTGACCGCCACCCTAGTCATTTTGGATATAGTACAGGCTTCCCCATTTGAGAGATCATTCAATGTCTTTCGAGCACCGCCACGTAATGTGGGGGAGCAGAGGTCCTTTAGTTACTGCACTTCATAGTGAGTAAATTTTAGCTGTCCAAACTATTTTGGAAGATTGGAGTTCTTAAACAAACTGTTCGCGTGAACAATTTATTTAAAGTCCGGACCGTCTAAAATAAGAATGGACTGTCGAGATTCTCACTGTATACACGCCTATAGAAAGTTGCTCTCTACAGGCTTCCCGGTTCCCGTAGTGTTGTATGTTGATTTTTTACCAGACATTTAGGTGCAACTTAATTATTTTCTACTGGGCTCCACATCAATGGGGATTTGGGGGTTCCGTAGGGCACTTCCTGCTAGGCATCCTGCAGTGCACATCCGGACTCGTCAATCTTCGCAATCGATGGCCAAGGAAGAGTTTTTTTTTAAATTCAAACCGTTCAAAACACTTTTAGATGGTTTGGATGTGCACTATATATAAGGCGCCCTGCAAGGCAATGCACCATAAGGCCCCCGGTTCCCATCAATGGGTGGTGGGAAAAGGGTTTTGTAGCGATGCTAGGGTCACACTGAATAATTTCTCCTCTCAAAGATAAGATTTTTTGCGCATCCCATGTTGGTCCAATTAAGACCCATAAACTCTTGGTTCAATCGAATTCCAAAATATTGGCATGAATTTCTGTACTCTAATACCGATAGTGATAAGAGAAGTAAAAAATTACATTGAAATCTGGGAATAATGTATTACTGAAATCAAACCATAACTTCCCAGATAATGTTATATACACATCTCCAGCTTCTCTAGCATTTTTGTTAGAGCTTTGCTATGTACACATTAATTGGAACACCGCTTTAAGGCAAATCAACCAATAATGTGAAGTTTTTTTTTTTAAAGGATCATATATTACCACAAGAATGAAAACAACAACAAACTAGCGCCCTGTTTGGATGCCGGAGATGATTTTGGGTGGATTTGTAATGATGACGGATTTGAGGGTGGATTTGTAGTGATGGTAGATTTGTAATGAGGGTGGTTCCACCTCTTAAAAATGATGAATTTGTATATGAGGTGTTTGGATGGTATTTTGCGAAGGGGGATTTGGAAGGTGAATTTGGTAGGATAAGAGAGAAAATGACATAATTGCCCCCATGTTGTTATTTTAATATTAGATATAGATTAATTTCATTATAATTCAAATAAATACATAATAAATACAAAAAATAGATAATAAATTCATAAAAATATTACATGTAGGATCCGAAATTTTTTGGTGTGTGAATTCGAAATAAAAAAAACAATCCGAATTACATGCAGATTAGAAAACACAACACTCAGTATTGTAACAATTCGAAATTAAAAAAACAAAAATTAGTACCAACCGTAAGAAATCACAACCACACTTGATCATTTTTGCCCCTTGGTTGTATCGACATGTACTGGATTCTTCCATTATCATTTTCCCCTTTGGTTATATCGGCTCTCTCTCTCTCCCTCTCTCTCTCATAAAAATTGATCGAGGTCTTATTTATGGAGGTCCGGTGACTGAAAATCCAGTCCGGCGAATGGAGGTTTGGCGTCTAGAAATCAGTTTTTGTTTCTACCTATACATCCTTTTGATTTCTTGTAAGTTAAAATTAGATCTGAAAATTGTGTGTGTAAAATTTATCTGGTTCTCTCTCTCTCTCTCTCTGAGATTTTGCCCGGATTTGGAGGCGTATAAGGGGAAGTAAATCAACCAAATCCACCCTTGTTAGCTAACGACAGGGTGGAGGTTGTCATTAGCCAACGAAGGCGCAGCCGGAGTTGGAAGCCGAACAGTGATGCAAATCCAGGGGCCAAAATTGCATCCAAACGGGGGAGTAACGTGGGCCCAGGATTACAAATCCGGGCGCAAGCCAAATTCGGCATCCAAACAGGGTGTAAGGGGGAAGATCCCTTTCAAGAGCCTTATCTAAGCCGGGCGGAATACAACCCATTTGAAACAAAATATTCCTAGCTAAACAATTTGATGCAAACCAGTGAGCTTAATAGAATAATCCTGGAAAGCCATCAGATCTTGGAGCTTTAAGGGGCCTCATTTGGAACGCTGCAACTCACACTTCTTCCCTCAAAACAGGCTTTGTTAATGCAGTATTTATTTCTGGAGAAATAACAGACTCCACAAGGCTAAGAACCTCACCAAAGTTCCTATCAGGAGGAGCACAAAAAATCGCCTATAAATGATTCTTGATAAGGCCTCCCAAGGTTTTTAGGCTCACATTTCCATTCACCATTCACATCTTTCAATCTGATTCCTTTGGCGTCTTTATAAGGTCGATAGGTGGAAGAAGCGAGAAGTCCTATCTCCCAATTGAAGCCACTTGACATGAGACCGTTGTTGCCAAAACATTGCATCCTTCATCCATAAATCCTCAATTTTCCTTCTCAATTCTTTCTCATAGATAACCAAGTCAGAATTAAAGCCCTCCTCCGATTGCTTTTGAACTTCGAGCAACTTGTCTCTCGTCACTGTAATTTGGAGGCGAAGGTCTCCAAATTTTGCATGATGCCACTTCTTGAGTTTTTCCTTACATCCCCTCAATTTCTTACAAACAATCACCATATTAGGTCCCTCGTCCCATCTCTGCCACTCATCCTCAATAATTCCTCTACACTCCTCCTCAGTAATCCAAAAAGACGCAAATTTGAAGGGTTTCCCCACAACATACAATGGAGAGTGCATATTCAGAACAAGTGGGTTATGGTCCGACCCAACAGCAATATCTACAAACACCAGAGCTTGATCAAACAATTCCCGCCACTTTGAATTGGCAAAAGCCATATCGATTCTTTCCATGATACAATCTGACCCCGTTCTATTATTCCTCCACGTAAATTTGGGACCTTTAAAATCAAGATCCACAAAACCACAAGAATTTAACATGTCATGAAAAGAGGATAACCGTCTCGGAGAATGGCAGTTTCCCCCAATTTTGTCATCCACGCTGAGCACTTCGTTGAAATCACCAATAGTAAGCCAAGGTAAACGTTAATATCTCGCTAGATCTTTCATCCCCTCCCAAATTTGCTCCCTTCCAGAACTCAAAGGACTACCGTAAACAAAAGTAGTAGCCCAGCATATTGAATTTGCTTTCTCTGTAACTATTGAGTGAATCAGATTTTGTGAAGCAGACTCAACTTCAATCTCCACATCCTCATTCCTCATTCCACCAAAGAGCTAAACCCCCTGAAAGACCTTCGGGTTCCACATAAAAACCAAACTCAAACTTTAACTTCCGGCGAATGGTCTCAACTTTGACCTTATTATTTTTTGTCTCGATCAAGAAAACGATGGAGGGGCAATTTTTGCGAACCAATTCACCTAATGCTTGGCTTGTCATGGTACGCCCAATTCCTTGACAGTTTCAGGTTAGGATCAGCATGAGAGAGGTGGTTGTTTTAGGCCAGCCACACGCCCTTCATTCACACCTATGATATCCCAAGAGATGTCATTCACATTATTCCCTGATGTTATCACTTCCACAGGGACCATAATCTCCTCCGCACCTAGCTTGCATTCTTGGTGCTGGACCGTAACTTCACAAAGTGTCTCCGTGGTGGTGAAATTACTCCCAGCTGGAGCCATGGAAAGCTTTTGACCAATGAGGGTGAATTTCTCATTGCAGCTCTTGCGAGAAGGTCGAGGGGATTTGCTCTTCGGTGTGGGTTTGAGCTTTTGCTACAGAGATGGAGTGATCAGACTGAGGGCCACAAAGACGAAGAATCTTGGGTCTGCTATTATCTTGAAAATCCTTCATTTTCCTTTTGATCGAGAGATTTTGGAGACCCACTGAGAGAGATTGCTCTACGTAAGGTTCTTGGGTCAAGTTTGGGTTTGGGCCACAAGGAGAAGAAAGTATGGGCTCGGGGTTTAGCTTATTTGTGGTAGTCGTATGGGTAAGGAGAGTGAGCTGATTTTCTTGATAAGGGCCAGACAAAGAGTGGATGGTATTTGAGGTAGTTGGGCTTAAAGGCTTTGTAAGAGGGTTAAAATTTTGTGGGCTATCTGGGCTATCAATTTGCAAGGGTTTAATTTATGAGAGGCTTTTAGGCTATCTGGTTCAGTGACAAAGTAGATGGACTCAATATTTGGGCTATAACTCAGATTAGGTTCAACAAAGCGTTTTAACAATTCGAGTCTTTCATGTTGTACTTCTAGACGTCTAAATTGGTTATGTGAAAAATCAAATTAATCCGATATCACCAAGTATTTGATTTAAATCAATTGAATAACACGAAGACTTTTACCGATCCATTTTTATAAAAAAAAATGAACAATTTCAAAATTGGTTTATTGTCCGATCCATATGATTTTTGGCATGGATAATGTTCGGGTCAAGACCTATAAAATGAATAACTTTGATTGTCAAAATGTGCGGTGGAATTCACCATATTTTGTGGTGTGTTTGGGAGGTGTATAAGTAGAATTACCCTTTTTTTTGTTTTTGTTTTTGTTTTTTTCTTGGCCCCCCTTTTGTTTTCTATAGCTATCTCTAGATTTTTATTTGTTTCATTTCTAATTTACTAAAAGCAATGTAAAAGAAAGCCCAACCAATGGATAGACAACACCTATCCTTCTTTTAACCTGTTCACATAAGTATAAAGCATTTTATGCATTGAAATTTTGGTACAATCAAAAATAATTTTGGTATTATCACTATCCAACATTTAACTAGCAACATATATTTACGGTTGAATTACGTTGGTCAGATTTAAAATTTTAAAACGAAAGTTGAAGCAAATCTTGATGATTTTATTTCCTAATTTCCTAATTCAAACCTTGTTGGTTCTTTTCTTAGGTGTTGGATCTCTATTATTTTGGGAAGAATAATTACTCATATTATTGTTTTTGCTAATTATTTATACTCTAATTACGAGATCTTCATTTTGTCGCCCAACGTATGTGCTCTGCCGTCGATCCGCTTTCTTGTCACATGGGCCAAGCCCATTGTCGAATATTTGCATTCAGAGTTGGAGAACAAGAAAGCGGACCGGAGCTGGGAGGTGTTGTGCACCCATGGCGGTGCCGTTTCGGTACTATCTTGTTGATCAGAAACGTTCATTGCATAGAGGTCATCGAAATATTATTATCCTTAAAAGAATGGATCCAAATGTATCCGAGATAGGGGCGACTCCATCTAGAGATAGGGGGGTTAGCCGACCCCACGGGAGAAAAAAATTAAAAGCGTAGCTGTGTGCTTTCTAATGAATCACCACAGTCAGCTTTGAAACAAAATGAACCAAGATTATTGTTTTTCCAATGTTAAATCCTTAATTCATCTACTCAAAGGAGAAATTGTTAGAGCATGAAGCCATGAACAGCTCCCTCTTACAGCCAAACGCGTGCAATTATTTTTATTTTAGGCAGACAGTGAGCCAATATTTTAGTCCACATATGGCTGCTTTTCAGCTACCCAAAAGTGGTAAATAGCTTAAAGGGATACAAGAAAAAACATTAGTAATTAATAATAGGTAAAAGCACGTTCACAAACACTAAAGCTATCTTAGCCAGAACCGCATAAATCTTCAGTGACGGAGTCAGGATTTGAGTTAGGAGGTGGCACCCAACAAAATCAGTTCTCTCTCCGTCCCAAATGAATGTCTGATTTGTCAAATCAAGAACTATTAAAGAATAAAAACATATTCAAACTTTTTTTCAAAACTTAAAAGACTCGCTGATATCTAGTTTCTAGTGGACAAAAGTTTGAAATTTTTTGAATGCATTTTATAAGTTCTCATTTTGCGGATCATGAAATCTTTTTAGAACATAGGGTGTATTAATACCTAAAAAAATTCACTTGTTCGGAAAAATGATATCCTAATAAATAAATATTTTTATAGGTTAATCATCCATCACAATAATAAAAAAATAGCCACTAAACTTGATAAGAGGTTGTGAATGAAACCACTGGTTCCATTAAGGCTCCATTCTACTAACTAAAAAAGTCAAAAGCCAGCTTATTGCGTTTTTTGAGACAGGTCATCCCCTCACAATACATCACATAAAAAACTATAAAAAGCCAACGCGTATTTCGAGCTCTCACATAAAAAAAACTAAAAAGCCAAAAAAACTAAGTTAGTAGCACCCCTAAAGGCTCTGCCCATGTCAATGTTGACTGCTCACCATGTTTATCTTATTGACTTCTTAGGCGGCTAGATATTATGGAATGCGAATGCTTTTTTTTAAAAGCAAAAATAGATTTCATTAATCCCAAGTGAGCCAATATGAAATCAGTACAATAGGAAAAAATTTTGCATTGAGAGAGGTTCGGAGTCGCATTGACCCCTACTGCTGCTACTCGCAAATACTTAAAATACCTCCTCGCCTCACGAATTTTAAATAAACCAAGTTGGTAAGATACCAACACACCTGATAGGTCCAACCCTAAAAAACAACACCCAATACCACAAATTTGTGTCGGCGGAATGTGAATGTAGTGATCTGATGCTAATTTGTGTAGTGTAAGTCTGGTCAAAATCTAACTTTGCGTTACTAGTTTGGTGTCTCACTTTTTTTTCGGAGGCTGTGTAAGTAATGTATGGCATATCCAAGTTTACCCAGGACAACTGTCTCGTATGGTAACTTCAATTTTTTATTTTTCGCTTAGCAAAAACAATAAAAGTTTCAATATTTTCTTTCGATTTGGGGCTTTTCAGGTTTTTTTTTTTTGGTGCCTTCCACTCCCTATTCTGTTAAATACTTTATTTGAAATTGTGAACATTGAGATTTTAACTTATGAGATACTTTTGTAGCACTTTTTTGCCTATGTAATTCATTTAGATTTGTACAGCCAGGGAGTGTGTTTTTTTTTGTAGTAACCGAGGATCATATCAGCTATGTAGAGCTCGAACTCGTCTTGTTTAGTAAACGAGCCAAAAATCGAGCTCGAAACGAGCCGAGGCAAGGTAATTTACTTAATTAAAGAGCCTCCTTAAATGAGCCAAGACATGCAATTTAAGCAAACCGAGCTTTTGCGAGCCGAGCTGAGCTTTATCGAGCTCGTTTACTAAATTAGCCTCAAACTCGAGCTCAGCTCTATTACTAAACCAGCTAAGCCAATCCACGAGCTGCTTGGTTCGTTAGCAGCCTTACTTGACAATCTACATCAATTTCTTACAGACTTGCTGGTGCCATTTTTTAATTTGATTGCTTGATACAGAGATGCAGATGGGTCTTAATCAATAGATGACATTGAACCTCTTCTAAGTAATTATTTTCGAATTATAGGTGTGTGATAGACACTTGGTTTGTATCTGTAAGATTCTGTACAGAGGTTTTATCAACGGTGGAACTACCGGGCAGTTGTAAATCGGCAAGTTGAAGAGCTTCTGTCAATTAACCGACTGAATTAGACAGTACAAGGGACATATCCTTCAGTTAATTTAGTTATGTTCTTTGTCTTTCTTGTTTGTAATTTGTTATTTTCAGCTGTATGCGATTTTACTCGGTCGCATTTGATCTAGTGGATTTCTCTATCTTTAGCAGGAAAAAAAGGTTACTTATTTCATCTTTTCAAAGTATATTTGACTAAAGGTAAGTCTGATCTCAAAGTGCCTTTAATTAATTCATACTTCCCACAATACAACTCTTGATGAAAGACAGCACTGTAGGGTCTTTCTTATTGACTGAAAGTGGCAAACAAAACACAACCAAAAACCACACCTTTAACTAAAGGCATTTCCTCTCAAGAAGAAGAAAAAAAAAAAAAAGTAAAGGCACACCCATAGATAATATGTATCTCAAGCTCTCAGTTTGGAATCAGAGAACGAAGTACCAATTTAGCAATCAGGGTTTGCCAAGAGGTAGGCCTCAACAGCCTTGAAGATGGCTGAAGCCTTTTCTTTGCCAGCCTTGATTTCCTCTTCTGTGATCTTGTTGCCACATTTGGGTACATAAGTGCTCCTGGTCTTCAAGATGGATCCTCCATGGGCAGAGGGTACGACCTTGTTGTGGTAAGAGATTGATTCGAAACCATCCAAGGCATCGCCTTCGATGATGCTGTAGCTGTATGTGAAGTTCTCTTTGTCGACGGCATCAACCTTGATCTTGTGTTTCATACACTTGTGTTGGCTGCCTGCATATTTTAGATTGAAAATACATCTATTAGTTAGTACAATATCATCTTAGTAAATTCAAACCTTATATTTGCTTGAATATGTGACATATTTTTTTTGATAACCAGATGTTTGGGTCAGCTTGCCGCACCTTGACTAATATCGGGGCCCTGGAGGTAATGACCAGACATAACCCCTAGTGGCCCCAAGAGATTGTTGGCAAGGAGAATCAAACCTGAGACCTTAGGTGGGAGCAAACCTCCATAAGTCCCATGGCAATACAACTTTGCCAACCCCTTGGGTGAATACGTGACATATTGAAGCAACAAAATTAGGTCGTGTATAACATCGTCATAAGAAAGAACAGAGTAAACGAACCTTCGCCGAAAGTGGTGAGCTTGATGGTTCCAGCTCCGCCATCTCCTTCGAGGGTCTCTACACTCTTGATGGCCTGTGGGAGGATCTTGGGGATGAGGATGTCGCCTTCAAGGAGAAAGCCCTTGAACAGCTTCGCGGCAGGGACTGAGGAAGTGATCTCGGTATCGAAAGTGATGGCAGCCATAATGATCTCTAAGAACTTAGAAGGCAGAAAATGAACAAGAAGAAGAGTAGGAAGGCTTATTTGTATGTGGAGGAGAGCTTGGTGTGAGAGAAATGGGAGAACAAGAGGTGGTTTTTATAGGGATTGTAGTACTCCCTTTTTTGTGGCAGTACTTGGACTATTCAAACAAATACAAAGATTGAAAAAAAACTGGTGCAAATGTATTATTTGAATTCAAACATAATTCACGCACAAAAAGTTACGACGATAAAGTTTTGTGACCCAGAAAGGAAAATATTTTTATATGATTCTTTATTGCACAATTTATTTGCTCTGTAATAATTGAAATAATTTAGAAACAATTTAAGTTAGGCAAAATTATTCTTGTAATTGGATTTAAGTTTTTTACAGGGTATAGATCGACCATTGTTTTATCTATCCTAGCCCCTAGGAGAAGGGGTAAGATTGCTTGGTTTGAACAGGTGAGCAGGCTATGGACCAATGGATTACCGATACCATATGGATATGATACGCTACGGATATGGAGGTACGGAAAAAATGAAAAAAAAAGATATTCATACACTAATACGTTAATTTAAAGAGTGGTTTACTATTTTTTTAACATTGTACTATGTGTATCAACAAGAACGGAGAGAAACCGTTGTCTTTTTTTTTTTTTTTTGATAAGTGAAAAATGATGTCTGTGAAATGGAATATGCCAAATCATTTCGATTCCTCTATTTGTTTCTCTCCAAGGATTGCGTAAAGCACTACCAAACCACACTCTATTCTTGCCAATTTTATTCTAGTACTATGGTAAGTAAGTTCGGACACATGTTTACTGTCCAAGAACATTACAAAAATACGTGACACTATTGTGGATGCTTTTGGACAGAGCCGATTATGGACATACGCCAAGGATGCGGTCACATCTGACCCCCAAATTTTAACTAATTTTCTGAGCCCCAAATATATTTTATACTTTTATATATTGGTATACATCTTTTGTTACTTTTGCTGTGAAAAATATGAGAAATGTGATATTTAAGTAATATATTTTGGATTAACGTATATAATGATTATTGAGCTTTGTGTTATTATTGTTTTTAATTTTTATAGTCTTTTCTTTTCCTTTTTTTTTTGTATTATACAATGGGCCTAAAAAATAAAGTTTATATCCGACCTCAAAAAATTCAAATCCGACACTGCTTTTGGAATACATTTAGCGACAATGGGATAAGTATCGATAGACGAATATCCTTACCAACGGGGGCATATTTCTTGCTCAAGGTAAATATAAATTGAATCATCAAATTATAAAGTCCATGGTATTAGCCTATCATGTTTGACTGTTCACCGTTTTTCAGCTCTGATAATGTGTCTCATTGGGCTTTTTAAATATCTTTTTGGTATATAAGTCCTTATTATCGTAATAGGTGGCTCCAATCTTAGACTAGTTTTGGTGAATTTTAAAAAGGGAAGGGAATAGTCAAATCTATTTAAATCAAAATTAATTCCGTTGGGACATCAATGTTGACCGCCATCCCTAGTCATTTTGGATATATGCTTCCCCAGTAGAGATCATTCAATGTCTTTCGGGCACCGCAACGTAGTGTTGTATGGCAATTTTTTACCCGATATTGAGGTGCAACTTACGTATTTTCTATTGGGCTACACATCAATGGGGATTTGGGGGTTCTGTAGGGTGTTTTCTGCAAGACGTTCGTAGTGGACATCCGGACCTGTTAATCTCCGCAATCGATGGCCAATGAAGAGTTCTTTTAAAATCCAAACCCTGCAAAACACTTTTAGACAATCCAGATATGCACTACAGGGCCCTGCAGGGCAGTGCGCCACAAAACCCCTGGTTCCCATCAATGGATGGTGGGAAAAGGGTTTTGTGGCGGTGCTAGGCGCACACTGAATAATTGCTCCTGTCGTAGAGATAAGACCCATAACTTTTGGTTCAATCAAATTCCAAAATATTGGCATGATTTTTCCACTCCAATACCGATAGTGATAAGAGAAGTAAAAAAATACATTGAAATCTGGGGATAATGTATTAAAATCAAACCATAACTTCCCAGATAATGTTATGCTTATAGAAATCTCAGCTTCTCCAGCATTTTTGTTAGAGTACACATTTATTGGAACACACCTTCAAAGCAAATCACCCAATAATATGAAGTTCAACAAGCCATTTTAATAATTCGAGTCTTTTATTTTGTACTTCTAGACGTCTAAATTGGTTATGTAAAACATCATATTAATCGGATATCGATAAATGTTTGATTTAAATCAATTGAATAACATGAAGACTTTTACCGATCTATTTTTCTCAAGGAAAATGAACAATTTCAAAATTGTTTCTAATGTCCGATCCATATGATTTCTGGCATGGATAATGTTTCTCGGCCGTCCGGTCGTGTTTTGGACAGTCCGAATGTGCTTTGATTTTTACCGGTAAAAATAAATTAAAATTGTTGAACGCTTCCGGACTGTCCAAAATACGCTCGGACGGCTGAGGGGCGTACACGAATAATTTCGGTTGTCAAAATGTGAGGTGTTATTCACCAGATTTTGTGGTGTGTTTGAGAGGCGTATGAGTAGAATTACCTTCTCTCTCTCTCTTTTTATCGGCCCCTTTTTGCTTTTGTTATGCTATAGCTATCTCTAGATTTTTATTTGTTTCACTTCTAATTTACTAAAATTAATGTAAAAGAAAGCCCAACCAATGGATAGCCAACGCTTGCCCTTCTTTTAACCTTACTCCTTAAAAGACCACTTTGCTTATATAGATTGATTTTATGGTGGGAATTGATAATCGCACTCCAAAAATTGATGGAGGGGCTCCAAACTACAATGGTTTTCCAAAATTACCCTTTTGCAACTTCTATAATTTACTTCAGGCACTCCAAAAGAAATTTATTCTTCTCCTTTTCCTCCTCTGTTAACGAAGAGTTTTTCAGTGTCGAGCGGGCACCTTCCTACGTGGTGCCCGAGCACACACCTCGGCCGTCCAAAATACTTTTTGGACGGCCCGGATTAAGAGAGAGAAAGGAGAGAAAAAGAGGAAAGAGAGAGAGGAGAGAGAGTGGATAGATCTG